>JBBHKE010002227.1:430683-483593 GCA_037447655.1 Zygnema cylindricum | reverse complement strand
ATAAGGGAAATGGCAATGCCCTTTGCTACACTTTTAAGAATTAAGAGCTTAGCAACCTTGTCTTTGAAGTTCCACTTTTCATACTCCGATCTTTCGATCTGAACCCTTGTCGCCGTTGCTAGTGGTGCTGTTGCCGTTATCGCCCTCGGCAATGGTGTCACTTGAGTTGCAACTCCTCCCATTTATCCTTCCATGACAATATCCTCTCCTTCCTCGTCTTTATCCTCAGTGATGGTGGCAGCTGTTCTACCTACTGTAGAGGTGGAGGTGCCAAAAAAACACGTTCCTCCAAATCCAGGTGGAGGTGGGGCATTGAACTTGTCCGGACACTATGCCCCATAGGTGTTTCTCAAATAGTTCTCCCTCCATCATCATTTCCCAATAAAAAAACTCTGATCCATCAAATATGGGCACCCTAGAGGGTGGGCCCATAACCTGCAATTGTGTGGTCTCCATTGACCCAGAAAATGAGCAGCCTATGTAAAGCCTCTAGGATAATATTTTCCCCTTCTACTTTCCCGCTGTATAAGCGCCGCCCAGGCACACAAATATTCTGACCACTCTCACCCCTGGGAGGACAAGACTCCCCTGAGTCAAACGTTACATGAATCACTAAATTTGCTCCCCTGAGCAGTAAGTTATGGTTGGTCAAAGATGACCTTATATAGTTACAAGCTCTCTTAGAGAGAGGTACCTAAATTTCACTAAGTCCTGGTCTGCCTACTTACGACTACATACTACTAAACCCTAGTACAATAGAAACAATATATAGTATAAGAAGGTACATTAGGCGATGTACTTATTGTACGGACATTGTACGACATGGCTTTCAAAGTAACGTCTGTCAAAACGGGAGCCATGGTTTCTCCTCCCATCTTCTTCGGTATCCAATAGTATGGTGCCACGTGGCCTTGCGTGACGCTATCCCTAAAGGCCGCCGAAATTTTATTGCGGGTGGCGGCTGCAATTGTGGTCGTCCGATCATTTGTATTCATGCGGCTTCGATTCGCTTCCATGCATGAATTGATTAATGCGTGTTTTGGTTAGTCTGCTGCAAATTAGCCCGTTTAACAAATACATAAATATGCGTGAAACGTAATATGTATATCGTTTCGCTAGTGCCTTGATGGATAAGGCTAGTCTCTAGTATTCCGTAGACGACGGTTCAAATCCGCCTACAAGCAGTATTTTGCAACAAATAGTAAAATACCTTCTATTTCATTCTCCCTCCTAAATGACGCAGCAGCCATGGCGTGCCTTTGGTTCTCTCTTTCTCTCTCTTTACATTCTAACTTAACTATAGAAGTGAACTATTAATTACCTCTTTTCAACATCATCAAAGAGGTTATTAAAGTTGGCGGTGACTGCCTTATCAGTGATACATTGATGCACCAAAAAAATAAATGTTGGTGATGAGGGAAGAGAATGGAGGAGGCCTTGATTGGTAAAATTGAACGAGTAAAAAATAACGATTTTCAGAATAATAGTGAGCTTTTGTTGATGGTAAAGATTGCATGGTCCAACATAGGACTTTCGTCTACCATAAACCTCACACTAATGATAGATGCTAGGTGACCCCAACTACCCCAAAAAGCGCTTGGTGTTATGGTGGTCGTAAGACGCAGATCATGACTCCCAAATGAGAATGATAAAGTATATTGTCAAAAATCGAGGAGCCCATCTAGACAATCAAATATACCATGCACGACAAGCTGATGCAAAATCGAAAAGAGATGATTATCAAAATCCGAGAGTGAGGCAAAGGAAGAAAATTTGGGTGGTTAAATGCTTGCCTTGTACAAAGTGTTAAAATGTGTGTATTTTCTAGGTATTAATTTATTTTACTTTGTCAAATAGGCTGTCTAAGTAATCTTTACTTGTCGTAGTCACTAGAAGACAGAGATAACCATGGCTACCAAGGTAGTCAAGGAGACAAGAAGGAGGAAGGAGGGGAGTTTGTCAGGGCGGCACCAAAAGATATGCGAACAGACCATGATTTCATCCTGGTCCATCTGGTCTAAAGCCGTACAGATATAGCTTTCCGCCTTATCCGCTAGATGTAATGAAGATCGATACACATTTAGGGTTAGAATAGTATTTAAAGTCGTTCACACCGGTATCATCCATTTAACGGCGAAACCAAACTACATGAACATAGAAAAGAACCGCACGAAAATAATACGGGGCGCACGAAACAAATGTCGAAGATATTTGTTCGACGACCGAGATTAAAAATTGGAAATATAATTGAACGGCTCACATTTCAGTCGGTTGTACGAAATGACAATTTTGGCGGTTTTTGGATGCGTTGACATCGGATGACACGTGGCAATATCCTGGAGGATTGGGGGATCTCCGGAACGCGAGATGACAAGTCTAGATGTGACAAATTTCACATTATGGTTGTGTCGTACAAGGACCGTACAGAAAGTACTCCGGCACCTGTATTTTCTTCTACGGTACGGTCATATTATTGGTGCGTACCTCAGTACTGGGGGGCTTAGAGAGTGGTTTTATGACTTAGAATATTTTTGGTAGGTAGCCGCCTCTCCCAGAGAGCATCTTGTATAAAAAGCAAACTTTGGTTAGCCGTAACTATCAATTTAGTTGGCCAATTTCAGTGATTTTTTTTTGCTGCCGACTCACGGGAGTCCACGCTACACACAGGTGTAGTTGGTCAGAGTTTTTGCTTTCCAGGGTGGTTATATTTCAAAGGGAAAGTCAAAGTGGGTGAATGTGTCCAAAACAGATATTCTAACGTTGCATTATGTGGTGGAACTGAGCACACACAAAGTCTTATTTCACAAAGGTGGATCTATTATGGGGTTCTGATTGTCAAAGGGTTAATCATTTGGGTTTATAACAAGTTAGAGTCGGCACTATCTAGATTAGCTTCTTTTTGATTTGCGATTTCTATGGGCAATGGAGCACACAGAGTTTCAGGTTATGGGCCCACCATCTAGGGTGCCTATGTTTGATGAAACAAACTTCACTTATTGGGAGTTTACGATAGAGGGATTGCTTTTCGAAAAGCACTTATGGGGAATTGTTTCGGGACAAGTGAGGTGTCCGCCACCGGGATTTGGTGGAACTTACTACAGCGGTTCATATGGGGCTTCACCAAAAACCAACCGTATTTCAGATGCAACGAAAGGTGAAGAAAAAATTATTTACATGGAAGGGGGAAATGGGGAGAAGGATAAAGGGACACCTATGGTGAGAGGAGCTACGCTCTCCGCCATAACTCACTTAGAGAGGTTATAAGTAAAACTAAAGAAAATGATAGTACAATTTGGGAGTATAATAAACACTATAGCAAAACATCTCATACTTAGAAATGTGTCTAAGTCTATAGCTATCACTCTTTTGAATCTAACCAAGTCTTCGGAAATTTGGGAAATACTAAATCAAATTTATAAAAGTGAGACTATTCAGAGGAAACAATTAGTAAAACATGAAATAGAGGCATGTGTTTATAAATGTTGTAGCATGATAGAGTTTTGCAATGATATAGTTGCGTTATATGTTGAGCTTGCTAGTGCGGGATATGTAGAATCTGATGAGAGGAAGATAAATACACTACTCATGAAACTCCCAGATGAGTATGAAAACATCATTTGTCGTATACATGCAATGGATGGCTCCTCATGGACTTGGAGCTTTACCATGGGGATAATTCTCGTGAGGGAAAGCACTTTGGAGCTTCGTAGAGGAAGTGACAAGGTGAATGCATTTACAACTGGTGGTGATTGGCGGAAGAGTGATGAGAGGAACGGTGGTGACGAGCGAAAGCGTGATGAGAGGAAGAGAGACAAAGGGTGATGAGAGGAAGAGAGACAAAGGTAAACCTTATCAGAACTTTGGTAGAAAGAGAGGGAGAGGAAAAGAAACGGGAGCTTTGAACAAAGGGGTTTGCTTCTTTTGTAGGGAACCGGGTCATTATATGGAGGAATGCCCTTGTTTGGAATAACTTAATAGTTGGAATGTGGATGAGGAGGAAGAAAGGGAAGAGGAGAAAGAGGTGAAGATATGTTGGAGCTTCTGCGCATCGGTAGTATGGGGAAGAAAGAAAAGCACAGAGAAATTCCACGGAAGCAACAGTGTGCTTTTGGAGGTATAAGGAAAGTAAAGAGAGAGTAGATGCTTGAGGGAGTTCAAAATATTGAGGATAGTTTCATATATATTTTGGAAATTGAAAACTGGTCGGAAAGAGAGGCTTCAATGGATTCCCTCATGGGAACCATGCCCTCCATCCCCTAGTCCATGGTTCTGCGGGAACTGTGAATTGGGCGGGTAACTATTTCTTTTTCTTAGTCACATTTGACTAAGAGGGGGGGAGATTGGGGTACCGACCCGATTACCTAGAACTTAACCCCTTTCTCCGGCTTAATGGGGAAAGTAAGGGGGAGGGGAGATCTTTTCGCCTTCCCATGCACTCATCCCTATTCCCTATCTTTTTGCCTCTCCTATCTGATCATGCATGCCTATTGGGAGGGATGGGGTCAGCAGTGGGCATTATCATTATTATGGGAAGCATTCGCATTAGTGGGTTCTTTGCAGGACGCCGAGACCGGCCATTCCGGGCAGCGGGCCCTTCCCTTGTGTTTCTCGGGCACGCTCGACACAACATCTAGGTGTGTGTTGCAGATTGGAGATGGGGCTCGCTGTTTAGATTGCAAGAGGGAAATTGGATTTAGTGTGGATGGAAAAGAGATGAGGTGGATAAAATCTTGGCTCGGATTTATGAAAAGTGGGATGCTAAATAAAATGTGTGGTGCAATTATTATTCTGGTTCATCAAATGCACTGTTTTAAATACGAGAATATTTTTCTTGAGTTTTATGAAAGGAAAAGAAAAAAAAAGAGAAAAAAAGGGGGTTTTTTTTATTTTTTTAGTTATTATTGTTTTGGTTTGTTTAATTAGAGTTGACAATAAAATAGACTAAAAAATAAGGGGAGTGTTAAAATGTGTGTATTTTCTAGGTCTTAATTTATTCTACTTTGTCAAATAGGCTGTCTAAGTCATCTATACTTGTTGTAGTCACTAGAAGACACAAATATCCATGGCTACCTAGGTAGTCAAGGAGACAAGAAGGAGGAAGGAGGGGAGTTTGTCTAGGCGGCACCAAAAGATATGCGGACAGACCAGGATTTGAAACTGGTCCATGTGGTCTAAGGTCGTACAAATATAGCTTTCCGCCTTATCCGCTAGATGTAATGAAGATCGATACACATTTAGGGTTTGTATAGTATTTAAAGTCGTTTACACCGGTATCATCCATTTAATGGCAAAACCAAACTACATATACATAGAAAGAAATAGTGCAACACTGAGACCTCCATAGGTCCTCAGAGTTGGCAGCTCACACGAAGCCTCTAAGATAACCCTCACCCTTTTGTGTTTCGACAAGAATAACTGCCACCCTGGCAGACAAAAACTCTAGCCACCTTCACCACTGTGAAAGCAAAACTCCCCTAAGTCGATAACAAAATGAATCTCTGAATTTGCTCCTTTGAGCAATAAGTTATGGAGGGTCAAAGTTGACCTTTTGTAAAGAAGCTCTATGGGAGAGAGGGTCCTATCTACCAATTTTTTCTAAGTCCTATCTCTTTCTAAAACTCTATCTACCGATGTACGGCACGAATCATATTACACTGCCGTACACAAAAGTACAGTTGCCGGTGTACTTTCTGTACGAATATTGTACGACATGGCCTAAATTTCGACGCATGTCATTTTCGGATTCGGTCGCGTAATCCCCGGAGATGCCGCGATCAAATGTAACTGTGCCACGTATCATCCGATGTGGCGATGACCACAAACCGCCGAGATACTCTTCCGCGATCTCGACATTCTTCTCGGTCGTCCGATTAAATGCAAATTTCAATCGTAGCCGTCATAAATACTTGCGGTGTATTTGTTTCGTTTAAAAAAAGCAAATGCGCGGTACTCGTTTCTTATCTGTACTGTAATCTGTACTTTTACATAATTGGATCTATGTATCTCGAAAACAGTTGTCGATAAATGAATTATCTTACGTGGTAACATTTAAATACCTAAGAAATCCTATATTACGTAACTTTAGTCATAGACTTAATAGATAAGTCTACCGGCTACCGGCGGCTACATCGGATGGTAGGTACCAGGATCAAATCCTGGATTCGACATATCCCCTTTTAGTAAATAAACTACCTATCCGTAATCAACTAATCTATTTGCTGTAAATCTCCAGATATAGGTTGCCATGGCTCTAGCTTCCTCTCCAACTTTTAGTGACTGCAACAAGTGTGGGAGTTGAAGAGAGGAGTTAGAGAAAGATTGCCTCGGCTTCTTTTCTACATTATATTTTAGACCTAGAAAATACTAAAAGAACCATCAATTTCTACACTCTCGTTATTTTCTAGTCACTCTTTAATTTCAGACCACACTTCTCCTTGTAGAAAATTAGCTTAGGGGAAGGCACAGGTTTGGTCATCATATCTGCTATCGTCTCGCTATTTGGTCGGTACTCTAAACTGATAATTTTGTAATCTACTTTCTCTCTAACAAAGTTGAGTCTAATGTCTATGTGTTTGGATTTAAAATGATGTTTAGGATTGGCAAAAATAGCGATTGCTGCCTGATTATCACAAAAAAAATATCTGCACACCACTCTTAAGGTAACCAAGCTCACCAAACAAAGATTTGACCCACATCAGTTCTTTTATAGCAGAGCAAGAGGCCATATACTAAGCCTCCATGGTGGACTGAGCAATAACCTTTTGTTGTTTACTACTCTAACAGCAAGCCCCATAACCCACATATAATACATATCTAGAAGTACATCTCCTCATCTGAGCATCACCATAACTGGCATCACTCCAAGTAGTGATGTTAGTATTCTCCCCACCCAAATGCAACCATAGATCCCTAGTTCCTATCAAATATCTAAGGACTCTTTCAGCTGCCTCCCTATCCTTCTTAGTGGGAGCATTTAGACTTCTACTCAGCACTCCTACAGCTGCAGCAAAATCCGGTCGGGTACAATTTATAAAATAGATTAGGCTTCCCACTACTTGCCTGTAAGGAATATTTGTTAGGATATTGTACTGAGCACTTACTTAGCGACGAGGTTCTCTCGTATCTAAATAAGCGACGACTAGCGATGAAAGTAGTCTCGTCGCTAGATATTTGAAGTGACGTAGAGTTAGCGACGAAGTAGTTTCGTCGCTGGATATTTGAAGTGACGTAGAAAATGTTTCTTCGTTTCGTTTCACGTAACTTCTGGTCGTACCGTACAAGTGACGTGGAAATTATTTGTTCGTTTTGGTTTATGTAAAGTTTAGTCGTACCGCGTAGTTTAAGTTGGTTCACATTTGACCTTTTCTAGTCTTACCGTGTTGTTCTAACCGGTTCGAAGTTTTTCGGTCGTATGTTTCGGCGCGTTGACTCTTACGCGTTTTAGTTGTGTAAATATATATACTTGTTGGGACTTAGTGGTTATCTATCTTTTTGGAGGCCTAGCTTGTTAAGGAGGCGTATAAAGGTCAGAAGTAAAAGAAGGAAGAAAAAGAGTTGTATTTGCATTGTGCTTAATATATTAAATGTTTTTGGAGGAACACCATTGTTGTGTGTGTATTTTATTTGGTTTGTAATCTTTCATTTGGTATCGGAGCAGGTTACTGGCAACACTTGCCGGTATGGCGGAGAAAGGGAAATCCCCGGCGGAAGCTAGTGGGGGAGTTAGTGGAGGAGGAGTTACAGGGACACAATATGATGAGTATGACGAATGGGGGGAGAAAAATGTGAAGATGGACGAAGGAACGTTTGAACGCTTTCAAGAGTTTCTCAAAACACAAGAAGATAATGGAAGTGGAGGAGTAAGTGGAGACTCACTCAATTCAAAGAAAATAAAAAACAAAAAGGGGAAATCTAAACTGTGTGAGGAAGAGGAGGAGAGTGACGATGATGATATTAAATTGTTTAATAAGACCATTGTCTTCATGGGTTCTAACTATGCAATTTGGAAGAGATACATTCGAGGAGCATTCACACCGAAAAAACTTTGGGACATCGTTATCGGGGTAGAAAAACGACCGGATTCTTCAAAGGATCCGGCCGGAGCAAAGAAGTGGGACAAGAAAGATATGGCGGCCTCCACCGCACTAATACAAAGTTGTGCTAGTTCTATTTCATGAACATCTTCTAACTCATGATAGGGCTTATGATTGTTGGATTGCAAAATGCGTTTGAAAAAGGATTTGAGGCAAATGAAAACTATCTCTTTGAGGAGTATATTGGGTTTAGAATGAAAGTGAATGAGTCCATAGATAATGCAGTCAAAAGGTTTAATGTTATCATATAACAACTTAACTCAGTCAATAACGTCCCTTCAGAAAAAAAGAGGTTGTTTGTTTTCATGAGGAGTCTTCCAAGCAAGTTTGCGGTAGCAGTGGAGGTCATCAAGGGGCGAGAGAAACCGACAATGGCATACGCTATTAACCACTTGAAGAGTAAGGAGAAGGAAAAAGCAACACCGAAAGAGGAAAACAAGGGGTCATCCTATCAGAGTTATCAAAAGGAGGATGACGGAAGAGCTAACAGCTTCAGGGGATCTAGGGGGAGAGGAGGTGGACATCGTGGACGAGGAGGCAGGTCACAAGGTCAAGGGAGAGGCTCATATCTGCGTGATACCTCTCAGATGATTTGTTACAATTGTAACGAGATTGGGCATGGCTCTTTTGAATGCCCAGACAAAAGTAAGCAATGTAACGTTTGTCATAAATGGGGACACACTGGTCGCGGTTATTATCAAAGCAAGGGAAACAATCGCAGAGGGGGATAATTTAGAGGAGGAGGAAATGGAGGAAGTGGAGGTAGCTCATCAACTAGAGGGGATTTTGTTGGGGATGGGCCAATGGGACAAGATCAAGAATTCTTAGTTTCATTTATCGAGGAATCACAAGAAAAGGAGGATATCCTATTTCACACACGAGGCAAGGAGAGTAAGGGGAAATTTAACAGTTGGATCATAGATTCAGGTGTTACACATCACATGTGTTCAGATCCAGGACTATTCAGTGACATTAAAAACACACTATACTAAAATCCATCATAGTGGCTAATGGTTCAATGATGATTATGGATACAGTGGGAACAGTACGGAAGGATCTACCGACACAAGATAGGGAAGGGAAAACTAGAGTCAATAGGATACGCTTTAACAATGTGCTTTATAATCCGGGGGGGTGCATTAATCTCTTAAGTGTCCCACAACTTCAAAAGAAAGGAGGAAGAGCCACATGCTTGGAAGGATGTAGAATCATTTTGAGTAGTAAAACAGGGCCATTTGTAGAAGAAATTGTGACTGAAAATATGCAAAGTAGGTTGATTTGGAGAAAACCAGAAAATAGGACGGCGGATGAAGAAGGTCATCTCCATTCGGCAGAGGTCAACAAGGAGGACCTCACGTTGTGGCACCATCGTATGTGTCAAACTTCAGAGAGTTACATTAAGGATATGATTCCTCATGGGGCTGTTCGAGGACTAGATGTAGCAACAGGAGAGAAGGTCAATAGATGTGTTGGATGTACAAAAGGGAAGCATAAAAGAAAGCCTCATCTGGTGAAAGATCTTCAGTTCAAAGCAAATGCCCCTCTAGATCTAGTCCATGTAGATCTTTGTGGGGACACACATCTAGAAAACCATTGGAAAAAACAAATACATTATGGTGATAGTTGATGATTTCAGCAAGAAGACATGGGTATATTTTTTAAAAGCTAAGTCAGACGCTCTTGAAACATTTAAAGACTTTGTGGTCATGGCTGAGAGGGAAAGTGGGAGGCAGGTAAAGGCAGTACGCTCGGACCGCGGAGGTGAATTTCTTGCTTTCGCTAATTATTGTAAAGAGACCGGGATTAAGCAGCAGTTCACGGCTCTTTATTCCCCACAATCGAATGGAATAACAGAGAGGAAGGAGCAGACATTGCAAGAAATGGTGCGAGCCATGCTGCATACGACAAAACTCACACATCGTCTTTGGGGAGAAGCAATCAGGGCAGCTAACCATATTACCAACAGGAGAATTAATTCCGCTTTGGGCAACAAAACACTGGAGGAACTTTGGAGTGGACAAATACCTACGGTAAAACACTTAAGGATTTGGGGATGTGAGGCTATGGGATACATAGAGGAAAGAAATCGGGAGGGAAATTTTGCTGCACGATCATGGGAAGGATATTTTGTGGGATATAGTGAAAGCTCAATGCAGTATAAAATTTTACAACCTAGTTACTAAAAGGGTTAAAGAGTCTAGAAATGTGGAGTTTAATGAGAAATTGGAATGGATGGTGAAAGGAGCTAATGAGTCCAAACGAGCTCAAGATTATGAGGAGAAGAGTCATTATGAGAAGTTTACTGGAGAGGAGGAGGAAGAGGACGAGGTTTTGATAGAGGTAGGGACGGAGAAAAAGGTGCGATTTGCAGAGAAACCTTTAGAGAAAGTTTCGACACCTAAGCTTAGCGGCACCGAATCACAAGGAGACAAGGTCATCAGAGAATCACCAAGTGGCACTGACAACGTGACATCAGAAGAGACACCCCTAGAGAAGGATGATGATGACAAGATTGAAAACAACGTGACATCAGAAGAGACACCCCTAGAGAACGATGATGATGACAAGATTGAGAACAGTGATTCAGACAAGGAATTTGCAGAAGACGTACGGAGAAGTAAGAGATCCACTAAAGGGAAGGCACCGGAACGATTCTCACCTGGACAGTCATATAAAAAATAAACCAGCTACCAAAAGGCAATTTCCGAACATTGAGAAGGAAGGGCGGAATATTTTCTCTTATGAAAGGCAATTACAAAAAATCGTCCGGCGGATCCTCAATCATATCAAGAGGCTCGAGACTCGGACAAATGGGAGGAGAAGGGGAAATCGGAGTTTATCAAAGAATTTAATTCTGTAAAATCAAATGGGTGTTTTGAAGAGGTAGATTTTCTAGTTGGTAAGAAGGCGATAGACTCAAAGTGGGTTTTTAAAGACAAAGACGGGAGCTTGGGGAGAAATTCTTAAGTATAAGGCACGGTTAGTATGTAAGGGCTTCCAACAAAAGGAAGGTATTGATTATTTGGAGACATTTGCTCTTGTAGTTAAATTCGATTCATTGCGCGCAATTATTGCAATGGCGGCGGCAGGAGGAATGCACATCCAACAGATGGATGTAGAGACGGCCTTTTTAGATGGTGAATTGGAGGAAGAGGTGTATATGAAAATTCCAAAAGGAGTTCTTGGAAAGAATGGTAAGGTATGGAGGTTGTGGAAGGCTTTGTATGGTTTGAAGCAGGCACCGAAAACATGGAACCATAAACTTCACAAGGTTTTACTAATTTTGGGATTTAAGAGGCTTACAGCAGATTGTGGAGTGTATATTCGGGGAGAAGGTTGGGACATGATAATATTTAGTGTATACGTCGACGACTTCATTTCCAACTCTCACAACTTGGAGTTACTTGGAGAATTAAAGATTGAATTGCGAAAGCACTTTAGAATTACAAATTTAGGGGATGCACAATACATTGTGGGAATTCAGATTCAAAGGAGAATGAACGGAGACATTAAGTTGAGCCAAGAGCAATGTGCAAAAGAGGTACTAGAAAGATTTGGGTTCTTAGATTGTAAGCCACTTCGAACTCCCCTTGATCCTCGTGACAAGCCTTCTAACTTTGTTAAAAGTCCCGAGGTTTATGCCCCGTATAGGGAGGGGGTCGGAAGCTTAATGTATTTGAGTGTCGGTACTAGGCCAGACATTAATGCCGCAGTGAGCGTGGTTAGTCGGTATTGTATCAATCCGAAAAAAATACATTGGGAGGCAATGAAGAGAATCTTTAGATATTTCGTTGGAACACTTAGTCTTGGAATTGTTTAAAGGAAAGGTGAGAGCTTGAGTTGTTATGGATATTGTGATGCCGACTATGGAGGGGACCATGATACAGGAAGGTTTACGTCAAGATATGTGTTTTTACTTGCATAAAGAGTTATCTCGTGGAATTCCCGTTTGAAACCTACTGTGGCACTTTAATCAACAGAGGCGGAATATATGGTTGCATGTCATGCTGCGAAGAATGCAATGTGGATTAAAGAATTTCTATCGGAGGTTGGAGTGGACAAAGAATGCATGCATATACTAAGTGATAATATGTATTCCATTGCACTTAGTAAAAATCCTATTTTGCATAAGCGCACTAAACACATTAAAATTCAGTGGCATTTTGTTCGAGATTTGGTTGCGGAAAAAGAAGTTGAATTTTTCTTTGTTCCTACAGAGGAACAAGCTGCTGATATGTTAACCAAAGCAACATTCAAGGAAGTCTATAAAATGGGAAAGAAATTAGTGGGCATGGAGTACGAGGGGGCTTTGAATGTCTCAGTAAGAGGGGGAATGTTAGGTTATTGTACTGAGCACTTACTTAGCGATGCGGTTCTCTCGTAGCTAAAGAAGCGACGACTAGCGACGAAAGGAGTCTCGTTGCTAGATATTTGAAGTGACGTAGAAGTTAGCGACGAAGTAGTTTCGTCGCTGGATATTTGAAGTGACGTAGAAAATGTTTGTTCGTTTCGTTTCACGTAACTTCTGGTCGTACCGCACAAGTGACGTGGAAATTATTTGTTCGTTTTGGTTTATGTAAAGTCTAGTCGTACCGCGTAGTTTAAGTTGGTTCACGTTTGACCTTTTCTAGTCTTACCGTGTTATTCTAACCGGTTCGCAGTTTTTCGATCGTATGTTTCGGCGCGTTGACTCTTACGCGTTTTAGTTGTGTACATATATATACTTGTTGGGACATAGTGGTTATCTAACTTTTTGGAGGCGTAGCTTGTTAAGGAGGCGTAGAAAGGTTAGAAGTAAAAGAAGGAAGAAAAGAAGTTGTATTTGCATTGTGCTTAATATATTGAATGTTTTTAGAGGAACACCATTGTTGTGTGTGTATTTTATTTGGTTTGTAATCTTTTAATATTCTGCATGAACTTCTGTTCTTCAGGACTTAATTCCTCGTCTAAGATTATGACTCCTTCATCCTCACTCCCCCCACATATCTTTTTTAACTCCATTGGAGTTGTGCAACTATTACCTTTATCCTTCTAAAATTTTTCCAACATGTTCCCTATTGCTTTCTTTTGAGCCAATCTTACAATCTTTCTTTTTTGGTCTCATCTACTTGAATTCCCAAAATATATCTTGCCTCCCCCATATCCTTCATTTCATATCTCCCCTTAAGATCGGTTTTCAGTTTATTAATTTTTTCCATAGATTTACTTAAAACAAGCAAATCATCATCATAAATTGGAATAAATATAACACCTTCCTCATATTCAAAAATATAGATTGAGTGATCTGAGCTGATCCGGATATATTCCTGACTGGTAAAAAAGCCATCAAGATTTTTATTCCACAGTCGAGGCGCTTGTTTTAAACCATAAAGAGATTTAATCAGCCGGTAGACCTTACTCTCCTCTCCTTCTTCTACAAATCCTTCGGGTTGTCCCATGAAGATCTCATCTTCCAATGCTCCATGCAAAAACGTTGTCTTGATGTCCATCTGGTGCACCTCCATGTCTTCTGCTGCTGCCAGACTGAGAAGTATGCGGACGAAGGGAAATCTGATGACAAGGGCAAAGGTTTCCTCGTAGTCGATTCTTTCTTTCTTTGTAAACCCTTTTGACACTAATCGGGCTTTGAAACGCTCAATGGTGTTATCTGGGTTCAGTTTTAATTTGAAGACCCACTTATAACCGATTGGTTTTCCGTTAGGTGGACAATCCACCAGCTCCCAAGTATCGGCTGCTATAATTGAGGCCATCTCCTCATTGATGGCTGTCTTCAACCGGTTCTTTTCTGGACAAGTCACCGCCTCTCCATAATTATGAGGTTCATCTTGATGAGATAGTTTTGTTACCTTGTTATTAACCTGTTTTTCTTGCAATCTTTTGCTACTTCTCCTTCCCCCCTCAAAATATGTGGCTGGAATAGATGGTTCTCGTGGGTTCTTTCGAACAATCTCGGCGTTTGTCCCTTGATTCCGAATTAATTTCCACCACGTCTTCCGCTTCGGGAAGAGTTGTCACTAGAGTTTCTGCAACCGAGTCCTTTCGGTCTGATTTATACCTACAAGGATGTCATCTTCTCTAAAACCTGGATAGTTAGGAAGCTCAAAGTCATCGGAATTTTTTGACTCAAATCTGATTTTTACAGACTTTGTATACTTGAAGGGATCCACAGACTTTCCTTCATCAATAACTACTAGATGCTTTGCTAAGATTATATCTTCCCTTTTTAGATCATAAACTCTATATCCTTTAACATCCTCTTCATATCCTAATAAGTATCGTGAATTTTCTTTGGGATCTAGCTTCCAATTAGACCGATTTGTATCTAGACTGAATACTTGACTGCCGAAAAACCTTTAAGTGAGATATGTCTGGTTTCCGGCCGGTCCATCTCTCATAAGGTGTTTGACCTTTTATAGCTGAAGTAAGAACTCTATTCTTGAGATAATTTGCACAGTTTATTGCTTCGGCCCAAAACTTCTTTCCTATTTTCTTATCTGACAGCATACTCCTAGCACTATCACTCAGTGTTCTATTTAATCTTTCAGCTACACCATTTTGCTCAAGATTTTCAGGAACTGTCTTTTGGTGTTGCACTCCATCTTCTCTCAAAAAATCCTCAAACTGGTTAGAGGTATACTCTCCACCATTGTCACTCCTTACTCTCTTGATTGAGGTTTCATGGAGTTTTTCACTCCATGCTTTATATTTGTTTAAAACATTCCTGAGCCTCTGACTTATTTTTCAAAAAATACACCCTAGAATACCGAGACGAATCATTGGTGATAGTCATCATAAATCTCTTCCCCCCGGGTGATGGCACTCTGGCTGGCCCCCAAATATTTGTGTGTACTAAATCTAGAATCTTTTCTCCCTTATAGGTGACATTTTTTGGGAAGGGTAACCTATGGGCTTTACCTTGAGCATATCCACTACAATCACTTAGATTCCCACTCTCACCGAACTGAATTCATTCCACTACTCCCATCTTTTTCATCTCTCTTAACTTATCTAGATTCACATGCCCAAGCCTCTTATGCCACAACATTATATCTTGAACACGAACATAATAACGTTTATTCTTTTCATTGCTTAAAATCAGCCTAAACATCCCTTGGCTACCTTTTTCAGCGGTGAAATAAACTTCCTCCTCAAAACTAGCAGTAAAGACTCTTTTCCTAGTGTTAGTATCAAAACCCTTATCATCTAATACAGATGTAGAGATGAGGTTTTTGTTCAGCTCCGCCATAAACAATACATCGGAGAATGTAACTATGGATGTTTTTCGTTCTGCTAACACTTTTAGATCTACCGATCCTACAAGAGTAGTTGTGACTATCCTCCCATCCCCGTATTCTATCTCTACGGTGGGAATCTTTCTTATCTTAGTGAACAGGTGTTTATCTTTACACATGTGCATAGATGCACCTAAGTCTACGATCCAGTCTGGTTCACTTTTCAATCCACCGAAAGCACATTTCTGCTTTCGTGGAATTTCGACCTTGTTTTTCGCTGCCCCTCCCTCCTTTAACCGCAGCTCGGTTAACTTAGTGCATTCAGCCATATAGTGCCCGGGTTTTTTACAAAAATGGCACAAACCCTTGGGAGTCCTTGGTCCGAACTCCTCGGTCTAATTTTTTTGCCCCTCCCCTCGATAATTTCCAACATGTTTCTTGGAATCATTGTTCCTCCAATCGGTCCCAGCTGCCAAAGCTTGCCCACTCTTTCCTCCCCTTCGGATCTCAATCGTATTCTCCCGAACGAGAATCATCCCTACCACTGAATTCCAAATCCACCTTGAATCCTCCAAGTTCTGCACACGGTTGATTATGTTCTCAAACTCATCGGGTAATTTCATCAGTAACAGCTAACCTTCTCCTTTTCGCTAAATACTTTTCCAACACTCTCCAGTTCCATGAAAAGTGTAGCAAGCTCATTACAAAAATCCAACATCTTCCCCCCTTTGTATACATACTCCTTAATTTTTTGATCAGCAAACTGTTGTTGTTGTTGAATCGTACCATTTCAGTACATTTCTATAAGAGCCACCCAAAGATCGAATGCCCTCTCTACCTACAAATTGGGAGATGGAAGCCCTTGAATAAGATTGCGGAGGATGAAGTGGTTAGCCGCCATATTGTATTAGTCCCATGTATCGATATCATTCTCCTCGTTCCTCGGAATAGGTGACATGAATACCGAACCGGTTGCTATAGGTGTGACCATCTCCTTCTCCTTTCCTTTGTCCACCACCTCCCCTTCTTTTGTCTCCTTCGTTGAAGATGGATCTGTATTTCTAGTGAATTTGCCTCTTGTAAACCTTGGAGGTATCCTAAGACTTGATGAACGCCTCACCCATCCATTCACTATTCCCCAAAAACGTTTCTCACATAGAGCTCTTGTCATCACACTTTCCCAGTATATGAAGCCAACTCCTTTCAATATGGGCACCCTAGATGGTGGGCCCATAATCTGCAACTCTAAGACCTCCATAGGTCCTCATAGAAGGCAGCTCACACGAAGCCTCTAGGATAACCCTGACCCCTTTGTGTTTCGGCAAGAATAACTGCCACCCTGGCAAACAAAAACTCTGACCACCTTTTCCGTTGTGAAGGCAAGAATCCCTTGAGTCGATAGCAAAATGAATCTCTGAATTTGCTCATTTGAGCAATAAGTTATGGAGGGTCAAAGTTGACCTTTTGTAAAGAAGCTCTTTGGGAGAGAGGGTCCTATCTACCAATTTTTTCTAAGTCCTATCTCTTTCTAAAACTCTATCTACTGATGTACGGCACCAATCATATTACAGTGTCGTACACAAAAGTACAACTGTTGGTGTAGTTTCTATACGAATATAGTACGACATGCCCTAAATGTCGACACATGTCATATCCGAATTCGGTCCCGTAATCCTCGGAGATGCCGCGATCAAATGTAATTGTGCCACGTGTCATCCGATATGGCTGTTGAAAAGAGGTAATTAATAGTTCACTTCTCTATTTTATTTTTGCTTTAAAGAAAGAGAGTAAGGATCAAAGGCGCGCCATGGCTGCCGCCATATTTAGAAAATGGCAGATTTTGAAGTGGAGGATATTTTACTAAAATGTTGCCTAGGTCTAAATGTGAACCTGCAACCTCTGGATTCTCTATAGCCAAGCGCCTTGACCATTAACGCGCTACGAAATGATACACGTGCTGGGTTTTAAAGATATATAAACATTAACGCAATAGCTAATTAACAACAGACTAACGAAAAGGAGTAATTCATGCATGTACGCAAATTTGAACCATGTAAAATATGTTTTGATCGGCCGGTCGACATTCTAGCCGCCACGCGAAGTGAGCTTTTGGCGTCATTTAAACATAGCGTAACGTGGTGCCACGTGGCACCACATTATTTGATACCGGAGGAGATGGGAGGAGGAACCATGGCTCTCGATTTCACAAGTGTCACCTTCTAGACCATATTGTATAATAGCCATACAATAAGTACATCTCCTATTGTACCTTTTTGTACTATATAGTGTTCCTATTAGACTAGGGTTTAGTAGTAGGTAGTCGTGAGTAGGCAGACCAAGACTTAGTGAGATTTAGGTACCTCTCTCTAATAGAGCTTGTAACTATAAAGGTCATCTTTGACCATCCATAACTTACTGCTCATGGGAGCAAATTCACTGATTCTTTTTGCGTTTGACTCAAGGGAGTCTTGTCCTCACAAGGGTGAGGGTGGTCAGAATATTTTTGTGCCTAGGTTGCACTTATTCATTGGGAAAGTGGAAGGGGCAAATATTATCCTAGAGGCTTTACATAGACTGCTCATTCTGTGGGTCAATGGAGACCACATAATTTCACGTTATGGGCCCACCCCTTAGGGTGCCCATATTTGATGGATCAGACTTTCTTTATTGGGAAATGATTATGGAGGGAGAACTATTTGAGAAGCATCTATGGGGCATAGTGTCTAGACAAATTCGATGCCCACCTCCACCTAGGTTTGGAGGGACACGTTTTTCTGGCACCTTTGCCTCTACGGTTGGTAGAACAGCTGCCACCATCACCGAGGAAGAAGATGAGAAAGGAGAGGAGATTGTCATGGAAGGAAAAAATGGAGGAGTTGCAACTCAAATGACACCATTGCCGAAGGCGATACCGGCAGCAGCACCACCATATTTTTGGTAGGTAGCCGCCTCTCCCACAGAGCATCTTGTATAAAAGGCAAACTTTGGCCTCCCATAATTATCAATTCAGTTGACCAATTTCAGTGATTCTTTTTGCTGTGGACTCAAGGGAGTCCACGATACAAAGGGGTGTATTCAGTCAGAGTTTTGCTTGCCAGGGTGGCTATATTTCTAAAGGAAAGTCAAAGTGGGTGAATGTGTCCAAAACTCATATTCTAACGTTGCATTCTTTGGTGGAACTGAGCACACAGAAAGTCTTATTTCAAAAGGGTGAATCTATAATGGGGTTCTGATTGTTAAAGGGTTAATCATTTGGGTTTATATCAAGTTGGAGTCGGCACTATCTAGATTAGCTTCTTTTAGATCTGCGATTTCTGTGGGCAATGGAGCACACAGAGTTTCAATGTCGTTGCACAAAACAATGGGTTAAAATAGTGAAAGCCACGTGGGAACCAGACAAGTTTGGAAGGTTTTTATAGTGGGAAAGGTCATCCAATAGGGAATGTTTTACGAAATGGTGAACAAAGTAAAAAACGACACCTAGGGACCCAACACCCTTTAACCCTTTTGTGGTGTACAAACAAAAAAGCATATAAGGTGATGGAATTTCGGTTTTAAGCCAATAGATGACGAAGTGACACACTTAAAGGAATTTACCTTTTTGCCAATCATATATGTGTCGCAAGAATCGTTGACAACAAGATTGTGTTTCTCGTGCCCCATTACCACTCCCCTAGGGAGGTAAGACGAAAACCTAAACGAAAACAAAATGAAAAGGCGCTAAGCCGCTTAATGATTGAGGTCGTCGACTAAAAGCCTGAGTGGGAGCCAAAGAGTTACTTGCATGACTTCTCAAAGATGAGGAGGAATGTGAGAGTAAAGTTGAGGTTGGGGGTAACCGAGATGAACAACGTAACACGCTAAGGTTACAAATGAACTCCAGTTGCTATAAGAGGGGTGTCGCTAAATGAGGAGACTGTTAAAAGGAGTTTTTCATCGAGAATGTGAAAGAGCCCAAAAGTGAATGGACACGCTCTCATATGTCTTGCTAAACAGTTACCAATGGTGTAAGACTCCCAACAACTAACCCGAGAAGTATGCGCACTTGAGGAAGGGTTGACGATCAAAGAGGACAAGGAGCAGGGTTGCTCGAGGGTTAAGTGGTAAAAGGAGGAACTTGAGAGGGAGATGTAACAAGTGAGGTTGTCGAGGAGGGGCTGGAGGAAGAGGGGTTGAACACCTAACCAATAGTGGTGGTGGAAGAGAGAGTTTGGGAGAGGGGCCAAAGACAAACTGTTGGATGGCTCTCAACAATGATGGAGGCAATATCGTGGTGTAGAGAGGGAAGTGCTCACCACAGGTCGGGGAAAGGTGATGAGGTTGGGTGGAGCGTTGTTGTCAAAGGGTTAGGGAGAGGGTTGAGGTGGGGGTCTCAAACTTTAAATAGAATTAATAAGACTGCTTATTTGTTGCGCTAATAGAGGTACGGTTTAACTAGTATAAGGTTTGTTAATTTAGGAGATATTAAAATAGTGTAATGTATGGGTCGAGTCAATTCTTACAAAAACTGGTGGTTATTTATACAAAAGTGTAAAATAACGACGCCGACACAGGAAAGGGAGTTGCATTAGCACTGGAAAGCGCACTCATATTTGATTTAGTAATAAAGAAGGGGGAAATAGCGCGATCCTGTTCTTACATGTTTATTGGTTAGATGTGAACATAGATTATAGGGGCTACACTATGGGAATATGTAGATAAATTGGTTTATTTTTTTGTTAGGTTGTGATCATTGAACCCAAAATAGTAGTGTTCGGTATCGAGGACCCTTTGCCGATATTCGATATATATCGAATTTCAGGTACCCGATAATTGATATATCGCTTCGATATATCGAAAACCAAATTATCGCGATATATCGTCGATATATCTTAGACATTTATCGAGCCATAAAATGAAAATTTTCCATTTTTTTTCAACCCCGGGAGAGGCCGGGGAACAATATCCGACGATTTTCCGTACAATGACTGTACGGACACCCATTTTTTTGCGATATATATCGCGATAATTTATGTTGGTCCCGGTACGATATATCGAGGAATCTGCTCGATCGATTATCGAATATCGCAATTTTCGCGATATGAATTTACCCGATACCCAACACTACAAAATAGCTTACATAACACTATTTTCCCTTTCACTATACACTAATAATGATTTAGGGTGACCTGTACAATCCGTAAAATTAGTCCGTGAATTTCGAATTGTACCAGTGATGCAAAATTTATAGTGATGCAAAAATTCCAGTGATTTTCCAAGTATGTAGCAATATGTCTGAAAAGGTAACATAACACTGACTTCCATCGTGACACAATGTTTGATTCGATGAATTCGATGCCCAGTCATCGCTCGTTCTCCGTCGTTCGATCTCGTAATAGAAATAAATATATACCAAATTAAGTTAAATTGGACCGCCCGCTTGTTTCAAATGCACGGAAAGATTATGCATCGGCCACCGTCCGATTTCTTCACGGAGGGCATGAAAGAGTGCTACAGTACTGTAGGTTTCGGACATAGCTTTGAATTTTTGATGTGTGGCGAACTAGCAACAGCACACGCCCATAGTTATTGCCGTTGAGGATTTATTACTGTTGATGCGAAATATTGTACGGTACTAATTTAGTACAAGCACGTGGCAATTGTTCTTCACACTATTTTATAATTTTCGCCGACGGATTATTGTCATTAACTCTAATAATGATGGGCACTATGTGTTCGCATGTAGGTTGCAGGTTGACTAATGTTTTTCTTCCCCCTGTTCCTCGCTGGATAAAGATCCCGGGGTAATAAATCCGCTCTCAACAATGAATTGACGGCCGTCACCAGCCTGTCTTGGCCTGGCCGTCAAACTCAGACGCAGACTGGACCGTACTGTGTCTGAAAGTCCGACGATTTGTACATAAAATCAGATTTGGGGCGTCCCTTGGCCAAATCTAGGGCGGTAGACGCAGCTTTTCCCAATTTCCCTTGTCGTTATTAGGGCTGGGCTCCGTTAGGCCCAAAAAAGTGAAAATTGAACAACCCTGTTTTGGGTTGAAAAAACTCACAAGGTGACAAAACCGTGATGACCTACAAAAAACACTTTGAAAAGAATGGTTGGCACAGCCGCGGACTATCTAACCGACGTGTTATTTCATCACGCGTGTACTTTCTAGTGAAGAAAACGAATACAGGATACACTATGATTGTCAGTGAAAAATCTTAAAACGAATTTACCCGTCGCAGAATGGAAATTGATCCAATTTTTGGGCATTGATCCAATTCCCAAAAAAACATGTGACGCGTAAAACCGCCGGAGATTAACCGATTTTTCACATATTTTTATTCTTCCGTACTCTTTCTCCATTTTGTTTGTAATGACGACGTGGTAGGCTGTGAATGGGAAAAACTATTTGGCAGCTACTGCTTCATCGCTCAAAAATTACGAAATTTTAGCCAAAACAGGGTTTTTTTGGCCCAATGGAGGACTGCCCTAACGGTTCGATGTTTTATCGCCGCCCGTCAGATTATCATTATTTGTGGCAAGATCTCAATTTTGCGAAGGAGATTTGAGATTTCTTTTCTTTGGTGAACAATTGCTAAAGACAGAAATCCGTATGATACAGTCTGACATTTCTTGCTGTCGTCTAATCGCTCCTCGATATTCGGACAATAGTGGTACAGGTGTACCGCTACAGTGCGCAGCCTGCCACACAAGCGTAATTTCATTTAAGATTTGCCACGTTGGTGATGGTGAATCGTACATTTTAAGGATTTTTTGTACTTTATTCACCCAGAATTCTGTACGATCTGAACGGTATACCCTGGCAAACGTCGAGTGTATAACTAAGGTCGGAACCGTTGTCGATGTCGTCAGAATAATACATCGCGTGACCAAAAATACATCTCGACCGTCTAGACGATCTAGACGAATCTAGACGATCGGAATTAGCGTCATCAAATGCCCATCCCTAGCACGGCCATGTCGCCCAGCAATAAAATCAACACTATTATCTGCTGCCTATACGGACACGAGGATAACGTTTGAAGTTAATTGCTGTTTATTCAACACGATTGGATGTGGAAGGTATTAGTATCGCACGCTTGTCGTCGCATTCTCAGCGAAATTCTTTCGCAGTCTATTGAGAAGTGCCACGCTGGATAGTTTTCTTGCTTACAGGCAGTCGTACGGTAGGCAAAGTCGCCAAGAAGGCAATAGACAGTTAGGGCGTGTCCCCATGTAACCGATATTTTGAAACGTTATTTTGGAATTTAGCGCTGATTTTACGGTGTACTTTTCAAAGTGTGCCTATGTCAATCGTTACTTGCGCGTTCATTATTTTGAATATGTGGCAGTTGTACACGTCGCCAATACTTGCGACACCTGTAGACGCCAACAAACTGCTGACATTTGTAGACGCCAACGATCTCGGAACAAACTGCGGACATTTGTACGCCACAAAGAGCTCCTGACATACTGGGACAATTGTCGACGCCAACTGTCATTTGTTGACGCCCACACGTGAACGACATAAGCAATCGCCTACGTCTACAAAATGACATTTGTAGACGCCCACAAGTGGACAACATAAGCAAACGGACAAACAATTTTTTTTTCGTGTATTCTCCCAACTGCAAAAAAACAAATGAAAACTTTTGACGCGTGCAACCCAGGCTTTCTATTCGTCAATAGGGTAGTATTTTGATTAAAAGCAGGTCGCGATTTGATTTCAGTGCAAGTGTGAAGATGAGCTGGAAGTGGGTCGCGATGATAATACTGCCAAATCGCCGTACCTTTCAAGTTCCAAGATGACGCAAAATGTATTTGAGTTTTTGCCCATTTTTCGTACGGCGTAATATTTTCAAGTAGGAAGTCCCATTTTCTGTGTAAACGACGGAAAAAAACCCTTACTTGAACACATGGGGACACGCCCTTAGACACTGACTTTGCCCAGTTTACTCCTTCCAATGAAAACAGTCCACGTGGACATGTATGTTTGAAATTACCCTGGCCTTAAACAACTGCTTCTCAGCCAAGTTTCTACCAGTAAAGGCTCGAGGAAAACCTAAAGCTTGGGACTGTGGGAGGCTTAGAATTTAATGCTTGTACACTTTTCCAGTTATTGCTGATTTTCTTTTACAGATTACTGCACGTGCTAAGTGTGCTGTAGATTATATATTTATGTAAGATTATATAGTATGTATGTGGCTTAACAGCTTAAGCACTGGACTATAATTAGAGAGAAAGGAAGAAAGGAAGGAAGGAAGGAAGGAAAAACACTATGAAGAGCTATATTTGTAACTATTAAATGTAGCTATTTCTATAGCTTTTCCTCACATTCTTATTTTCTCTTCTTGTTTCCTTTTCCTGGTTTTGCAATACATGAGATGTATTTTTTTCTAGATGCTCCAGTCTCCTTTGTTGATCATTCTTGGAAATTCTTGTGATAACTTCAAAAGTGAAACAGTTATTAGTGAAAATCTTGTCAGTGAAACGATCCAATTACTTAGGCATGCTTCTTCGAGTTTGTCTTTTTCCGTACAAATTACTTTGCTCTACATCTTACCAAACATTAAGATGACTTTACGACATATGCGACTTTTGTTACTTTTGTTACTTTCGTAACGGCGATTTTTTCATTGATTCGCCGAATTATGTTGTTATAAACTTCTGCTATCAGTTAGAAATATAAAAAGACAGTGACAGAGACAGACAAGGTTCTTGTTATCAGTTAAGAATATAAAAATACAGAGACAGGATTTCATTGGCCATCTAGAGATTCCATCGTTGTTTGCAAATCTGTCCTGTCCCCTCCCGTCACATTACGTCTGGTTGCCACGTGGCATCTCTTTATTGGCCAGTCAGCCTTACAAGAATTGCTGCGAAGGCTGCAAAACTCTGTGGAGGAATTTGGTTCTGGCGAGTTGCACAACAAAAGCTCTAATTTTGGCCCTATCTTTTTAACTCGAATTTTTGGCTTCTATAATTTTTAGCTCTAATTTTTGGCCTTAATCTTTGGCTCTTTTTTTTTTAATCTAAATATTTGGCTCTTTAATTATTTGGCTCTAGTTTTTAGCTCATTTTAGCTTCAATTTCAGCTCTAATCTTAGCTCTTTTTTTTCTCTTATTTTGACGTAAATTTTATCTTTAAAAGATTTCAGCTCTAGTTTTAGCTCTCATTCTTTGGGAGTTTTTGTTTTCCAGCAGTCAAATTTCCGCCTCCCTTTTATCCATTTTTTATCATCAGAGATCTGACGCCGGTTGTTAGGAATTTCCTTTTGGCTATCTCGAGTAATCTATAAAATCCAATGACTAAAAAACCCCTTAGACCCTAAGAAGCCCTCTGAAAGCTCTAGAGTACCCTTAGAAGCCCTAAAAATTATTGAAAACTATATTAATACTTTGAAGAAACACTGAAG
The DNA here is from genome assembly GCA_037447655.1 of Zygnema cylindricum. Taxonomy (NCBI): domain Eukaryota; kingdom Viridiplantae; phylum Streptophyta; class Zygnematophyceae; order Zygnematales; family Zygnemataceae; genus Zygnema; species Zygnema cylindricum. Next base: position 458,869 of record JBBHKE010002227.1, on the reverse strand, counting down.
AAACTCTAGGAAAACCTGGAAAGACCCAATTAGCCCTTAAAAACTCTAGAAAGCCTAGATAACCCAAAAAAAACCCGAAGAAAGCTTACAAAAAGCCAGTCGAAATTTCATCCTCATGAAATAAAACTTCTCTAATATATATATATACTTATATATATATTTTTTTTTCTGGTACGAACAAATTTGCCAGTACAAATAAAATCCGTTTGTACAAATAAATAAAAAACGCAAAAAAAATAAAATACGAAATAAATAAATTAAAAAATGTCGTTAGCTGCAATGAATGCAAGGGGAGGGCACTGGAGGTCGTATGAGAAGGTGGAGGGGAGGGAGGGGAAAGCAGCGGCTGAAATTAGTGTGGTGGAGGAGGTGAAGGAGAGGGTGGTGGGAGAGAAACTTCTCGACGACATTTATCGACAATTGCATTCCTCTGGACCTGTTTTATATTTCAAGTACGAAACAATGATTATTTTTTTTGTTTATTTTTCCTTTTTTTCAATCGTTTGGAAGTCGGTCGTCGGTTTTGTCTCCGGTTGTCTTTTCTTGTCAGTTCATTTTTTTTCAACTTTTTTCTTTTCTTTCATTATTTTTTCATTTTTTTTTTTTTAATTTTCCATTTTTATTGTTCTGAAACAAGTCTTTGGTTTAGTCCTTGGTTGCTTTATTTTGTCACTGCAGTTGTTTTCACTCTTTTTTTTTCATTTTGTTTTCTTTTTTTATTGATTCAAAACCGGTCGCTGGTTCAGGCCCCCGTCGTATTTTCTTGTCACTGCATTTCTTTTCCATTTTCTTTTCTAATTTGTTTTTAGTCTTTTTTTTTAAGTGTGTAGGTCAAGAACAAACAATTTGTTAGCTGCCCGAATTGGCTTGTAATATTTGATTTAATTCTTGTACATTATGAAACTTAACCATTATTAACATAGAAACTTTGTAATGTATTATGGAAATTTGCAATGATCTAAATAAAAACGCGTAATGTTGTTTTTATGGTAAATGTAAAAAATTTCAAATTTCTAACATCCTCGTTACGGGAATTGCCTAAGGTAATTTATGTCACCGTTGGGAAATATAACAAAACATAAATGATCCCTTTTTTGCCTAAAGTAATATGATATTATTCATATGACTCAGGTGTTTCATTTTACTTTCCCTTCCCCGCAGCCTCTCCCCACTCCACTCCCTTCCTCTCCCCTCCCCTCCCCTTCCTACAGCCCTCTCTCTCTACCCCCTCATCTCCTCTTTCTTCCTTTCCCCTCTTTTCCCCTCTCCTCCCCTCTCCTCCCCTCCTCACAACTCCGACTTTCTGTCCCTTCCTTTCCTCCTCCCTTCCTCTTCTTTCTCTCTCAACCCCTCCTCTTCCCCTGTCCCTTCCTTTCCCCCTCTTTTTGCTTTTTTGTTTTCTCCTCATTTCACCCAACTCGTTTTGTTTCCGACTTTGTTATTTACAAAGTTTTGAAAAAAGCGCCTTGTGCAGTTGACTTTTCATCACTATTATAGCTAGTAAATATTAGGGCTAAATCGGTATCAGTATTAACAGCACGGATTTATATCCAAGCTAATTTAATATCTAACTAATTTAATGACTAAAATAATTTGATGTCTAAACTAATTTGATGTCTATACTAATTTAATGATTGAAATTTATTTAATGACTAAGCTCATTTGATCCACTAAATGAAGTGGCTCATTTTCAGCCACCCCTTTTAACTAGTGTTATTATTGACACCGTTTTATGATTTTAGGTCCAACCGACATTCGAATTAGAGTTGAACTCTAATAGCGAAGAGAGATTTACTTTCATTGAATAGATGTTCCCACCTGAAAAGATCTATCCTCTGAAATATTATCTGAAAAGATATGTTCTCATTTTATTTTTTGTACTTTTGCAATATTTTACTTGCAGGCGATGCAGACGAGGTTTCCTTTCTACCTCAGACGACACTTACATAGTTTATCTTTCTACCAAAACACAGCCTTTAGAACTTCCTACTTCTCAAACTCTTCCTTTTTTGGAAGTATGTTACGAAAAAGGCTTTCGTCGTCGAATAATACACCTTCGAAAACCGCGTTCAGGTACCATTGTGATGTCATTGGTTCCGGAAGTTTGTTCAAAGGAGCCCTTACCAGATGCTTTTCGAATATATTCTCAAGGTCGTCTTATTGCTCGAGTTCATCAAACTGCCTTTGTTGACGACGAAGAGGAAGATTTTCTTCCCACTTTTGCCCTATTTGCAATGAAACACCGAATTCCAGCTAGACAGAGTAGGAGTGATAGTTTTTTAACTACAAGGAGCGCCGGTTTTCGGAGTGTACCAGGAAGTTTCCGGGAAGGAGGGGGTCCAGTAGGAGGGTCTAAGGATTCAGAATCAGGGAGGGGATGGGGTGATTGGGTGACGAATGTAGCTGTTCGGAAGAAACTAGGTTTGGGGCTGGGAGGGAGAGAAGGGAGAGAATCGATGATAGATGGAGATGACGACGAATTGGAGTGTGCGTTATCGGAATATCGACAGTATAATAGCTGTAAGTATATTCAAGGAAGCCATGTTGAGGGAGAGAGAGAGGAATGCAAATGTCAATCAACAAATGGGGAAAGATTTGAGACCGATGATGACGAATCCGACAAAAGTTTGTGGCGAGATTTTAGCAGTAGTCCAGAGGGACATCGGTTGAAGAATGTATATAATAATGGGTTAAGGGAAGGTTACGATGGAATAGAATCAAAAGATGAGAGAAAGTTGCAGTGGGGGGGAACTAAAAGCTGGACGTTGACGGGTGGATGGAGGGAGAGAGTGTCTTTATTGGCAGAGATCAAGCCTCAGAGGTAAGCAAGAGAATGAAAGGTTTGTTTGTTAGATTCTATTTTCTATGCAGTGCTTTTTCAGGGTTTAAATTGTATATTTGGTGATGGAAGTCTCTTTTGCATAGTTGTCTCTAATAGGTTTAGTCACATATATGACGGAAATATTGTGAATGACAGTAACCAAAGTAAAACCGTTGTGCAGAGAATCTTACACGAACTGTGATTACTGAAAAACCACAATTAAGTATGTTTGAGCGCTTGTATCAACTGTAATGGCAATCTTGTATGGAAAAGTACCTCAAAACGAATACAAAAATCGACTGCGTGATTACTGTTCTCATCAGTAGGGATACTGTTAATTTGTTTACTGGATGCTAAGAGTTAAGTACTTGGGTGGCAGCCAGTAACAGTGGTTATTTTTGTGTTATTTTCACCTTGTTTTTGGTTGTTTTTGTCATTTTTAGTTATTTCTGTTTTCCGTATGGTACCTTGGTTACTGACAGTAATGGCAGTTTTTTCGTCAAATGCAATTACCCTACAATGTATCTGTGAATTGAAGAAGGTTTCGGGGTTAAGAGGGTTTTTTTAGGGTTGAAATTGTACTTTCTGCAATGGGAGCCGCTTTTCCATGGTAACCCTAATGCAGCTGTATATATTCCTTTTTCTTACTTTTTGTTTTTATACTTGTTTTTCGTTGGAACAGTGAAGGATTGAAGGGCTCTTCTGTGGTTTTTAAAAGAGTGGAAAGTGGTGGAGATAGTCAAGAGTGGGTAGCCCAGTCTTTACAAACAACAAAAAGAGAAGATCGACTTTGGAGCTTAAATATGAATACACCATATGCTGTGGATCCTCTATCACTTATTCTCCTTACCTTTCACCTGCGAAATCGATCCAAGGACTTCTCTCTAACTGCCTCACGATAGCTCTAAAAGACTCTAAAAGGCTCAGAAAAACTGTAAAAGACTCTAAAGAACTCTCTAATAGACCTTGAAAAACCTTAATAAACGCTAAAATACTCTGAAAAAATCTTTATATCGGCAATTTTTCTGCGTTGAGGGTCCCATTTAGCCCTGATGTAAAACAGCAAGTATTTATTTTAGTGTGCCTTAGGTCATTCGTTGGGTCACATCTAATAGTCTGGATAGAATAATTTTTTTAGAGACCGGGGAGGTTAAAAAGAGGTGAAAAAAGGTTCAAGTAAAGGAGCTCGGAATAATGAGAAGTAGATAAAGGGGGTTACGTCAAAGCTCAAAATTATAAGATTTTTTTTCAGTGATTTTCACCCATTTGGGTACTATTTACACCTCATAAACATCGACACTTTTTAGGTCATCATTTCCTAAAAGCTCTCTCTCTCTCTCTCTCACATGTTATTTTATTTTTTTGCTCCAATAAGAACCCACAAGATGAGTCTCTGGCCATTAGGGATTTCATTTCGTTTTTTTTTTTTTTTTTTCGGTGATTCCGGTAACGTTATGGGCTCGGCCACTCTGTAAATGGAAGGAGGATGTTAAGAATAAAAGTGCAGAAACAGAAGTACAGAAGTATAAAACTAGAAAAGTACAAAAGTACAGGAACAATGAATGTTTCAGTTTATTATAACGGAGTTATTTTATTGAGCAGTTGTTTATTCTGCAGTTTCATCCTGATGATAATGGGAATGTTGGAGTGTTTGAGAGTTGAGGATGGGAGAATCTTCTGAATGCCTGTGAATATCTTAAATTGTAAAGAAATACGCTAAAAATGCATTAAATATAGTACAGTGAATACGTTAAGTACAATACATTTCAGTTTTTGACACATTCTTTTTAAATGTGTCGGTAGGTTAGAACTGGTTTCTTACCGATGTTCTTTGCATTTTATTAGGCATTTTTGACAATTTAAACTTTTGCATAAACAGACAATTGTTTTCATGTGGTCACTATCGTCAAACTGGTATTGTCATTCTGGTTGTGAACTAAAGTAAATGACAAAAAATGTATTTCGGTGATTTTCCTCGGATTATTCAGGGTTTTTCCCTTTTCTCTAGCAGTGGCTCTATTTTTTGTTTTGTTCGTCTTTTTTGTAGTATTTTCCATTTTCTTGTTTCCAGGTTCTCGGATAATTTAACATCGCACGTGTTTAATGAAGCTTATTTGGATGTGCCGGTAATGACAATTTTCACAAATATTTGAAATACAATCTGAGCAATCATACGTTTTGATATTAAGATACAATGGTGAGGCCTGCGGTTGAAACGACGCACTTGCCATTACTGCACTGTTGATGTTGGAGTTGCCTAATATTGTGGATGAAATTTTTTAGTAACAGTAGACGAAAAAGCTTGTTTATTTGCCAATTTTTATGTCGCGAAAACACTTGTAGTCAGCGCTTTTATATTTTCAGTGCACTAGTTCGCGCATGTTCTGGTATCTAAAGTCAGCATCTTGAATTAGTACAACAACTATAAGCTCCATTAAAATAGCGCGATGGTAAACCCACCTGAAACCCTTCTAGTTTGCTTACTCTCACATCCGGTTTTTCAGTTTCACTTCACATTTTATTTATTCATCCCCTGTACTCCAGATAATCTACAAGTGTGTTTTCCTAATGGAGTAACTGATGGTATGAGAACTGAATGAAAATCAATAACACATTGACATAATACAAACACCACCACGTTAGTAATTTATATACTCATAATGATGATTCACGGTGTACCATTGCCAGTGGATGCGTCAACCCTATCAAAACGTAATCTGTATGTGATTATAAAATGAACAATCATACAAAACATAGGAAATTATATCACAAGGTGACCCTATATTGTATTGTACCTGAAACTCATTATGCATAAGCAACTTCCAAGGGCAGCATTAAGCTACGAGGCTCCAAAACTCTACCCTAAAACAGAGAGATTCATTGCACATTTTTGACAAAACAATCCCACAGCCAATTATCACAATGTCGATTGCCTTGGGAAAAAAAAACACACACGTCACAGCTTTATTTTTGGACAGAAAACGGGATCGCTTTTCGACCTCTTTTTGTGTCCACAAATGGAGGACAAGGCCATTTCAGCTTAACCCTAGCTCTTATGAACCACACCAACAGGAACTACTTGTTTGTGTTTAGATTCCTGTAATTGGTTTGAAACTCTGAAAAACACTCCACACTCAAAAACAATTCACTAAAAATGACAAAAAAACGGAAAAAAAAAATAGGAAGGCAGCTCACTTTTTTACTCGCTTGCAAGCCCAACCCTAATTTAACACCTTGACGACTTTCTCACTTGTTTTCCCACTAAAAACCTACTAAACTCCCTAAAAACTCAGTAAATTATAAAACTAACCGCACTCACAAACTCACAAAATACCCTTTTGAATAATACCCCAACAAACTACAGATAAACGTACATTATACTTCCAGATGAATGCAAAACTAAGTTACATGCTGAGTAGATGGCTTAAGCCATAACCTTATCTAAATGTGACAAAGCTGTACAGACCAGAAAAGAAAAACATAACACTTAACACAACAAACCCTTCAAAAACCTCGGGTAAAAATCCTTCCATTTGTAAACCTGCATCTTCTCTTGCCATGAGGCGGCTATTTTCTCGAAAACTGTGGGAATTTTTTTTCCCGGTCAGCGATAAGCGCTTCATGACGGGTTCTTGAAAAAATTGAATCAAATGATAAGTCTTTTTTACCCTTTTCCATACAATCACCGAGTTCTACACTTCAAAGGATGGAAATAAGTTGAAATCGGATAGGAAACTCAGTCGAACTCAAGTCAATCGTCTCATAATTTGTGTCTTGTCGAAACCGTCATCACTCAACCATTTGACTTAAGTCAGGCTTTGAATTATACCGTCTCATCAGTGGGCTTTTCTGTGCAGTTGAAGCTACCCCATTTTGCCATACTCTCCTCCAAGAATCTTGTAGTGCTGCACCAGAAACCCCTTTTACTGGCCCCATAAGACCTCCATTCGATAAGTCATGGTTGTGACTTTGACTTTTATCTTCCACAATAAAGCTATTATTAGGAACCGTCCCCTCTGTCACATCTTCTGTAAGAGTTTCCATGAAATTTACACCATCTGCGGTACACATAGCAAGAGCTACAGCCAAACCATTCCCTCCTTTCGTTGACGACTTTTTATGAATAGTTCCATCAACCGACCTAAGAGGAAAACTACGATGACGTTCAAGAAGCAAAGAGTTGTGAAGGGTTCTTCGTTTCTTTGCATATGGATTTTCTGGTTTGGCTAGATCCTGAATGGATTGGATTCCTGCAACGTCTGCAAGTGATGTGAACGACCGAGATTTGCCGTTGAAGTGTGATGAGAGGCTTCTCCTGCAAAAAAGAAAGAAAAGAAAAGTTAATAAGCAATGCCATTCCATTAGAAAACTCTATGACTGCCTGTAACTATGAAAAGAGGAAAGACAGAATAACGACCTACTTTACATCATACCAATTTTTGGCTGAAAAATTGTACAGGTACTGCATAGATCTCCCTATCCACATTGAGATCTAGAATCCTATCTACTTGTTACGCTGCAACTCCATTGCATAATCATAAAAACAGTTTACAGTTTAGAAATGTGGATTGTCTCAGCCACATGGTAACATACATGATAAACCATAATATAAATGGATCTTTGAGCAAGGGACCTAATGGCGTAAGACAAAAAAGCCATATAAACTTTGTTCTCAAGTTCCTAAAACAAAACTCACTTTTGTAAACCACCGAGTTTTTGCAGATTAACAGTTGGCCGACATGAAGACTCTGCCTCCATGTCTCCCATGTCATCATGTTTTCCATCACCAGATGCTCCAGAGTTGTCTTCACGTGAATCAGAAAACGACAATGAAGAAGAATTTGTATCCATAGAAGGGAATTCCAATCCTGCATGAAAAACACAGTAAAAAAAGAAAATCAAAACAAAGATTCACAATGCTTTCACAACTATAATAACTGAAATGAATCGCGTAGTCATATGCAAGTTCCTTGTTAAAAAAGAAACTCGGGGTACAAATTGCTGTACTGCGCTACATAACCAGACCAAAAAAGAATATAAAGGACCTAGATCAGCTTCAAAAAAGGACGTGCCTTAAGCCTAGACAGATCTACAAAAACTCAAGAACCCTAAAATCCCCACCAAAAAGAAAGTGAGATCAAATAATAAAGGAAAGTCTATACAAGTACGCAGACTGCATAACTTCCACTATCCTAAACCTCATAAAAGAATACATCAGAACCACGTAAATGATCACCCAACATAACCCGGAGAGTCATCATTCTACAAGCTTCTGACAAGAGTTCAGCAAAACCCTAAATTACACACACGGCTTTACAATCTTAACAAGCTTATCAGAATCGCTCTAAATGTTCAATGTGAGAAAAAGTTACTGTAAACCATGCAATAACACAAAGTCACATTCAAATCCTTCATATTCAATCCATGTACTCACCATATGGTCTTTCCGGTTGTTTTGGAGTTCCTGGTGACTCAGCTCCACTTCTAGATGTTTGAACCCCTCTTTCATCATCATTTCTAGAAGAAAAAGAGCCAGAATTTGACCAAAGTCCCTGATCCTTGTTAATTTCCTTAACTGGTGTCTCACACATCCATCCGTTTCCAAATGTGTTCGGGACAGACAAAGGCCTCCACTCAAACCCTGGTGTAGAAGAAGGAGAAGAAGAGAACTGCGGTCCTTTTCTTCCATCTTCCGACAAAACTCCATTCATAACTGATGAATCCAAACTTAGTGTGGATGAGGGAGACGTAGATCTCTCAGAACCTGAACCGAGTGGCATTTGAAAAGGAGGAACAGGAAAAGAAACTTTTTCCCTAATATTGGAAGACGAAACGAACTGTAATGGAGATGATGTAATAGGTGAAGTCACATTGCGCATGGTTACTGCTCCTGCTCCGAGTGAACCAGACGCTTTAAAAGAAGGCGGATCATAAAAGAGATGGCAACCAGGGTTACCATAACAACCATGGTCACCATCATTAACATTGTAACCATTATCAGCATTGTTACCATTGTTACGATTGTTACCGTCCGTAACAAGATTAACAAAGCTGCTATGAACATCATGGCCATGGCCGCCATGGTTATCACAATTACCTAAGTTAGCTTGATTGAAGGTAACTTGATTAGAGTTAACTTGATTATCATGACCACTCTGGTTTACTAGGGAACTATGGCTGCCATGCTGTTGCATGTAAACGGAGAGGACGGACAATTTTCGGACCACAGCTTCATGCTGTTGGTCTTCTCCTCCTTTGTACTGCTGAGCGCCAAAAGTATGCCTACTTAAGGACCAAGGAGAGGACTGCGGAGAGGACTGCTGCTGCTGACACACACCAACGGACATCATTGCTGTACTCTTTCTCTCTCTCTCAATCTCTCTGCTAACACTCCCTGCCTCTTGTTGACTTTATCTTCCTGTTTCTCTCTTCCTTTTGCCTTCTAAATCACTTTGTCTTATCACTCTTTCACCTGTGAAACAACAAAGTCAGTAACTCCCTATGTTTCAACTCTAATTAGTTTGTCTGTGTGAACTCAGGAGCCTGGTGTCAAATGATTACTATTAAAGTTTCTTGATTCTATCGCCTTCTCTGTCTCTTTCTTTAATGAGAGGCAAGTGTCTCAACTCTTTCAGTCACAAGTGACCATATAGCGTATGTATACGAAGAAGTCACAAGAAAGAAGCCATAGCGTAGACTAATTTTCCAGCGTTAGGATTCTCCATGGCTCTTTTTTTTTCCTCCCTTTTGGTGATAGTCATGGAGTCCCATGCCCTTGGAATGGAGGAGGGCGCCGCACGTGAGAACCCACTAAACGGGGGACCCGGGCAGCCAAGCATCCATCGCACGTGCGGATTTGTAAGCTGCCGATATCAGTCGCACAGAGTACAAAATTGTTCGTCAGATGGTGTGCGACGTCGCAGGTGTACGTTTTTTAAATGCATGCGATCGCCATTGAATGTACGAAATAGTACGAATGTCGTATAGATGGTTTACGCGTGTACGAAGTCGTAAGGAGTCGTAAAAAGGTCGCAAGGAGTCGCTGATGAGCAGGCGCTGCGGAGGCGTGACGCAGCAGACAGAGTAAAACCTCGCAGGCGCTATCGGGGTTCCACGTGGCGAATACTAAATGGTACGCGACTCGTCGACTCCAAGAATGACTCACCACGCTATCCGCATGAGCCTCACGACAGGTTGCGATGTAATACGACAACGTTACGACTTTTAACGATATTATGCGAATAGATTTAACCAATCCGGTGAGGATATGCTTTGCCAAAGGAACTGAAGTTTCAAGGGTTTTTCTCCTTAGGTAGTAGTTATGCGGCCTCCTTGCGGTCTGCAAGTGGACGAGTGCAAGAAATCTGCCTCGGAATAGCTTCGTATCACGTTTAGTAATATGTTCGTCTTTGGTTTGGAAAGAATTCGTTTTAGGTTCGATGAAGGTCAAGCTTCTCATCAGCAACCTCAGCCAAATGGATAAGCCAAAACTGGACACGGAACGTACAGGATGGCAGCTGGGAAGTGGCTGCTGGCCCTACAATCTGAAAGTAAGATAATCCCAGCCGTCCATGAAATGTCGCACATACGATCGCCTACGTGACCAAGACACGAAGCCGACCAGTTAAGGTACAACACTCTGCACCGTAATTTGTAAGTTTTGTACAGCGCAGCCGGAAGTCGAAATTTCGGCAGAAGGGCGGTGAACCGGAGAATTGGCAAAAGAGCCTGTCTGCGCAGCTATTGGCTGGAGCTCCAAAATATCTGTGTGTAATAGCTTGGCTGCCAGCTCATCTTGGTTGGAACCTCATCGCCAGGACCAAGCAGCTCAGATGACTCGTGACGTGACTTGCTGTCGAACCGACTAATGTCACTTGTAATAGACTTGATACTTACCAGTTTACTTCTCCTGTATGCGTGATCCAAACAATTTAGAATGGATAGCTTGGGTGCATAATGTTCATCCACGTCGTCATAAAATAGAGTGACGCTAAAATTAGGTTTATCTCGGATCTTCCACCTACCACGTGACTAGGTGCTCGGTGGAATACGCGGTGGACAAGAAAACCACGCAACAAGAGAAATCTTTAAAAAGACAAAGAAAAAAACACGTGGCGGATTAAAGGAAAAAGGTATTTTAGCCAAAAGGATAGATTTGCTTGTATGTTTTCTTGGAAGGCGGATCCACGTAAATATATTCCTCCTCAAAAGGGGCCAAGTTCTGGTAAAGAGTTTTCAGCCGTCCGTCGAATGACATTTTGTCTTCAGCTTCGAATTCATTGGTCCGCAGCTGTAAGAGATAAGGGTCAGCCCCAAGGCGTTAAGTTTGCTGACAGCTCTACCCTCGAGTGTGTCGTGTTGGGATCCGCGACAAAATTTTGAAACCAAATGTCAACGCCTACAATTGTACGGCTTGTCGGATGTCACGGTGAAGCCTAAGCGTTGGATAAAAGGCAGTTGTCAGTGCACAAAAAAAAAAAAGCAGCAAAAGACAACCGTATTTTGTTCAGAGCTGACCGAACATAGCTGTAATGTTAGGTTGTCTTCGCCCATTCATGGACGCCAAATGCACGTGCGGATCTCATCCCACTTTCGTCTCATCTGGGCAAGCTCATCCTGACCACGTGGCGGATGTGCGCGTCATCGTGCAATTACCGGTCTGAACCACTTTCTACGTATCGATTTACAGTGAAGTGCAAGTGATTACTGATTGGGCTGTTGAAAACAAATTGGGAGGGGAAACACGTTAGGAAACGTTCCAAATCCAATTAAACATTTACACACATTATTTTACCGAAACTGGATCGACTATTTGCCATTTCCAACATCGACAGGGTACCGATCTTTGTCGTTTTGGCAGATTGGAATTTTCTTGACGATATGGCGCTTCGGCTATTAAACCTACAAATTTTATGTGTATCAAAGCCCCAGAAAATGTACACTCAGTACACCGTGTATCGCTATCAGGGTTAACAATTTTTTCGCCGCTTAAAACATTTTTTCTCCGTACACACTTGTCCAATTTTCAGTTTGAGACCGCCAATCGGAAGCTGCGAATCTTACCTTTCAATCGCCACCGTCACATCCACGATCCGACAAGTGTGTACGGACAACGGATGTATTAAGTGGAAAAAAAAAACATTAACACTAATAGCGATTCGCGGTGTACTGTACAGTATGTGATTTCAATTCATGGTATCGCCTAATTCCAACAACAAAATCAGAAACGCTACAAATTTGATTGTTAAGGGTAAAAAACTAAAACCCTAAATTAACCCTAAAACAATCCTAAAAAACCTTATAACAAGAAACCCTACAAAACAATAAAATCCCCTGAAAGAGCCAAAACCGCTTAACGACAAAACTTCCACAAAATACGCCAAAACCAGAAATACAACAATAGGATGGCATACAAAAACGCACGAAAAAAATTAAACAAATTTCACTTTCTAAGGGTGACGTTACATCAGGCGAAAAGTGGCGTAGTTTACATAAATCCGCGATCCTCCGTACCAAATCGTACCGCCTATTTCGTTTTTATACGAAAAACAACATTTACAGAGAATCTTGCTGATACTCTCCGATGGTCCTGGAGGTAATACTGGCCGTCGGATGCTCATCTGCGAGGAGTTCGTTTCATTTTTTTCTGTGACTGTCAACCCACCTCCTTGAGGTGGGTTGACAAACACAGGAAAAAAAAATCGTGACACGCTGGACGATTAAGCTACGTGTCATGATGGAAAACCAACGAAAAATCTAAAGATTTGCACATGACACGCGCTTTCCAAAATACACCCGAAAATCATAGTTCAAAAGTAGGCGTTTTTATGGTAGGCCTTTGGTCGGCGCCTTTATCGTAAGTTGTGTTATGGGCTTTTCATGTGATCTTCTTAGATCGCTAATTTGATCAGCGACCGTCCGATCGGCCGAATCTGACGGTGTAAATAAAAAAAAATTGGTTCAAATGTTTTAATTGGTCCAATTTTTTGTCTGAATGTTTTATTAGTCCAAATAGGTCCGAATACAATATGGGTCTTAAGGTCATATTGCAATTTTGCACAATATAAGATATTCTATGGACTACTTTCACCCATTAACTATATCGGGCGCGAAAACGAGATTTCGAACATTCCTCGCGCTATTTCGGTAACTTTGTTCGTCACACTATTTTTCGAACTTTCGTTTTGTTCGAAAACCGAAACCCTAAAATGAGTTTACAGACTGGCGTCTGCAAAAAGTATAAAAGCTTTGTCGTATTATTAATTCGTACGCAAGTACATGGTACGCAAGTCAAGATTTGAAGTTAATTTTGTCGGTGCTAAAAATATGAAAGATATTCAATATCGGATCGTAGCTTATGTGGCGCCAGTAAATTTAGAACACGTGGCTTACAGACTCAACGTGATGGAACATCGACTCAATCGACGCGGTTTGTAGAGTTTGCCGTACCATTACAGAAACGTATGATGGAACTTCACCCTAAGTATATATTGTTCTAATAAAATCTAACATTGAATATCGAAAAACTGCCAATAGCGCGATGCGAGAAACGTGGCTAAATCCGTACCTAGAGATTGTTGAGTACAGTACACCGTCAATCGCTATTAGAGTAAAGGAATAAATAGCGTTAAAAAAAAGTGTTATTAACACTAATCGGGAATTTTATTTTGTTTGAAAAAAAAAATATATACTAATTAATCCCTAACTGTAATTTGGGTTGTCCTAAATAATAAATACCCGCCCTTCCAATGTCTACAGTCCAACAGCATGCTTGTGTGCCTACCATATAAATGCAGACAGGCAGGCAGTTGGCAGACATATAATATGCATATATATATTATATTATATATATATATATATAAATGTTTAAATATATATGCAAACTGCCTGCCTGTTAATTACCTGTCTGCCTGTCTGCCAACAGCCTACCTGTGTGCCTGCTGTCTGCCAACAGCCTACCTGTGTGCCTACCATATAAATGCAGACAGGCAGGCAGTTGCACAAAAATGCGGTTTGTTTTTCGCCTTCCCGATTGTCGAAAGGTGCCCAATGTTTTTCTTACGCCATATATGTGAAGGCACGTGTGTTTGAGAAAGGAGTGTTACGACAGAGAACGTTGAGGAAAGATATGAGGGGAAGGAAAGAGGGGCCTCCACGCTTCTGCGAAATGGCGTCCGTTGGTCGTGACTCCTCCACTGCCCCTGTACGGAAAAGAGCGCACGGAATACGGTTTGTACATGCCAAAACGTGCATTTGGTTTTTTTTTTGGTACTCCGCGCTCGGGAATAGTAAAAAACTTCCGGCACGTGTGACAACGTCTGCCTATTCGCTCGCATCCTAGAACTTTAATTAAAATCACCTCGCGAGGTGATTTGATTTCAAGTTTGAATGTGAGCTGGAAAGACGTGAAAATGGGTCGAAACTCGCTAGACGACAAACATTATCGACATAAACGACAAACTACAGTACATTTAAAGTTGCAATTTGTACGGTATTAATTTCGTTTTTTTGGTACAGCTGCAGATTTTCTCGTTTTTTTCTAAGTTACAGAGGAAAACGACAGAAAATAACTGTAACTTTAGCACATGCGAAAGTACCCTCCCCTGGAAATTGAGTGGGACATTGTCAACGTGGAGACTTTCAACACTTTTCAGCACTCTGTCGTACTTGCTCAGCTATTCTACAAAACGCCCCTCTCTTCTCTGCAGTGTCATGTCTTTGTACTTTCCACCACCTTTCTTCGCCATTATTGCAAAAACGGATACAAAGCTTGGAAGGCAGTTGGCAAACTTATAATATATATTTTATAAGTTTGCCAACTGCCTGCCAAGCTTTGTATCCGTTATATATATATATATATATATATATATATATATATATATATATATATATATATATATATATATATATATATATATATATATATATATATATATATATATATATATATATATATATATATATATATATATATATATATATATATATATATATATATATATATATATATATATATATATATATATATATATATATATATATATGCCAACTGCCTGCCTGTTAATTACCTGTCTACCAAGAGCCTGCCTGTGTGCTGTGTGTCTACCATAGGCAGTTGGCAGACTTATAATATGCATATATATATATATATATATGCCAACTGCCTACCATATAAATGCAGACAGGCAGGCAGTTGCACAGAAATGCGGTTTGTTTTTCGCCTTCCCGATTGTCGAAAGGTGCCCAATGTTTTTCCTACGCCGTATATGTGAAGGCACGTGTGTTTGAGAAAGGAGTGTTACAACAAAGAACGTTGAGGAAGGATACGAGGGGAAGGAAGGAGGCGCCTTCACGCTTTTGCGAAATGGCGTCCGTTGGTCGTGACCCCTCCACGACCCCTGTACGGAAAACAGCGCACGGAATACGGTTCCTACATGGCGTAAACGTGCATTTGGTTATTTTTTTGGTACTCCGCACTCGGGAATAGTAAAAAACCTCCGGCACGTGTTACAATGTCTGCCTATTCGCTCGCATCCTGGAACTTTAATTAAAATCACCTCGCGAGGTGATTTGATTTCAAGTTTGAAGATGAGCTGGAAGGACGTGAAAATGGGTCGAAACTCGTTAGGCGACAAACTGCATCGACATAAACGACAAACTACAGTACATTTAAAGTTGCAATTTGTACGGTATTAATTTCTTTTTTTTGGTACGGCTGCAGATTTTCTCGTTTTTTTGTAAGTTACAGAGGAAAACGACAGAAAATAACTGTAACTTTAGCATATGCGAAAGTACCCTGATTACTGATTGGGCTGTTGAAAACAAATTGGGAGGGGAAACACGTTAGGAGACGTTCCAAATCCAATTAAACATTTATATACATTTTAGGGGAAATCTTACCGACACTGGATCGACTATTTCCCATTTCCAACATCGACTGGGTACCGATCTTTGTCGATTTGGCAGATTGGAATTTTCTTGACGATATGGCGCTTCGGCTATTAAACCTCAAATTTTTAAGTGTGTCAAAGCTCCAGAAAATGTACAGCACCGTGTATCAGAGGTCGCAAATGGTCAACCGTAACCGTGATCGACCGTTAACCGACGGCCCGCGCGGGTTGCGGAACGGATTCGGTTGCCAAATTTGGGAGGTCAGGCGGATTCAGCCGGTTGATTCACATAAAAAAAAAATTGGTTACGGTCGGTCAACCAAAAAACGAACAAAATTGAAGTTTTTGTACTTTTTTTTTTCAACAATATTGTACTTTGTAATTTCGAAATCGTGGAAGTACGTGACATCATGATTAGCATCGCAAATTTGAGGGTACTTTCGCATGTGCTAAAGTTACAGTTATTTTCTGTCGTTTTCCTCTATAACCTAGGAAAAAAAAAAAACCGTAGCGTACCAAAAAAAATGAAATTAACACCGTACAAGTTGCGTTACCTTAAAACTTTAAATGTACTGCAATTTGTCGTCTAGCGCGAAGCAGTTTGTCGTCTAGCGCATTTCAACCCAATTTCGCGTCCTTCCAGCTCATCTTCAAACTTTATATAAAATCGCCTCGCGAGGTTATTTAAAATAAATTCCATGAGGCAAACAAATAGGAAAATGTTGTCGCACGTGCCGGAAGTTTTTCAAAAAAATTTGAGCGCGAAGTACCAAGAAAAAAAACCCACGGCACGTTTCCAGCTTGTGCGTGATTTTTTTCCGTGCGCTTTTTTCCGTAAAGGGGCCGTGGAGGGGGTTTCGACCAACGGACGCCATTTCGCAAAAGCGAAGTCCGTGAAAGCGCCTCTCTCTCTCTCCATCTCCCGCTAACGCGTCTATCTCACAATTCTTGCAATGAAAAAAGGCAAAAAAAGTATCAAATGAAAGATCTATAAAAAATATTTCTTTTGGTTGTCTTTTAGCTTATTTTGGTGGCAAGTAGAGTGAGAAAGGACGGAAAAACAAAATCGGGAAACCATGGCGGGATGTTTTGGAATTTATGAGGTCGACGCTATCATAAGTATGCGTGGCGTCAAAATATCACAAACCCTAAACATCTACAATGTCACAAGTAGGTAGACGCCTACAACCATTTTTATTTCGTAAACGTCATCAATTGTCGCGAGTTTTATGTGCGTATACAATCGTCACAAATTACACCCACGTCTACATCCGTCACAATCTAAAGTTACGATTTCATTTCTTTACATACGAATGCTTTAAAAGTTGTACGAAGAATCTTCGCTAAAAAACAAAGTAACAAAACTAAGTTTCGGTTACATGCGAAAGTACCCTGACACGGTACTAACACTATTCAATTCGCGAATCTTACAAAAAGATAAGGGACGCAAAGTACACTGCGAATCGTTATTAGTGTCAAAGTCACTAATTTGGGTTCTTAAAATTTTGATTTTTTTCCTCAAACAGGATACATGATTTTAATTTTTCTTTGACGTTAATTAAGGTACCGCACAAAATAGCGTAAAGAACGAAAGTATAATAAGATCTAAATAGTGTGGTGTACGGTCGATGTCAGACCGTACATAAATGTACCTTTTTCAAGTGAAAATTATACAAAAAGGAATGAAATCTGACGCGCACGCATAAGAACGTGCGCTTAAAAATCCGGATTATTTTGACACGTAAATTAGTTTGACATGTACGGATATTTTAATTTCACGACGGCGTACGATGTCTAATATTTTGTTCGGATACATATGTTAATGTGTATAATCGTACGGCGAATATTTTATTTTTGTTGTTCCCAAATTAGCATAATGTCAAAATTAGAATACATATTTTGTTCAAAAACATCAAATTTGTAGTTAGCATCAATTACGGTAAATTTTATTCAACACTATTTAAACTTTGACACTAATGACGATTCGCGGTGTACGTGACATCATGATTAGGGTCGCAAATCTGACACGGTACTAACACTATTCGTTTCGCGAATCTTACAAAAAGATAAGGGTCGCAAATCGTAATTTATTGTGAAGTGTTAATTATGCGTTTTATATAGTATTTCCAAAAATATGTCAAATTATTAGTGTTGGGTATCGGGTAAATTCATATCGCAATGATTTCGATATTGGATATATTGAATATCGATCGAGAAGACTCCTCGATATATCGTACCGGGACCAACATAAACTATCGCGATATACATCGCAAAAAATGGGTGTCCGTACAATTCAAGTACGAAAAAACATACGGAAAAACGTATGGAAATCATACGGACCACCCCCCCCCCCACTGAGCGCGCGCCACTGGGGGAAGGTTTAAAGAAAAAATCAGAAAAAAATTATCGCTTAAATATCCGGATATTTAGCGTCTAGGTACATGGATTCGATATATTGATTATCGGATACCTAAAATTTAATATATATCGAATATCGGCAATAGGTCTTCGATACCCAACACTACAAATTATTATGTAAATATCACTTGACCGATCGTAATTATTGGCTTACTCATACATCGTACATTATTGCAAAGTGCTAATTATGCGTTTTATACCGTGTTTCCACAAATATATCATAATATTGTGTCAATGTCATGCCACGTGTAGTAATTATTAGTTAATAAATCAGCGGAATCAAGTTATTACGTAAATTTCCCAAGACAGATCCTAATTATTAGCTTATTCACTTGTTTCAAACAATAAATCGATAAATTGAATTACTATTTAAGTTAGAAAACTTGACCACAATTCAAACAAAACCTAGTCATACACCAAAATGGAGAAAAGCATTATCGCTTCTCTTAAAACAAGAATCCAAAACGAACTTAAAAAATAGAAAAAATGGTGAAATTGCTTAGTATTACCTAGTGAAAGAAAGCAGGGCCACTTCAAGTTGTTGGAAAAAAATGAACATTTATATGAAACTAAAACATCAAACAAATATATAGTAAAGGGGGAAGGTTTTGTGGCTTGTAATACATGTTTCGTAGTTTATTAATACAAGTCAACAAGCGGTACTTCAACAATTGACACTCACACGTGTTTAGCTTTGGCCAACATGGATAGTTATAGAGGACTTCTTGGTAAGTTTCTTTCAAAAACGGAGGCGAAAATGAGTGACCGAAAAAAATTTGCGAAAATGGTGGCGTTGATGTGTTTCGAGGACCTTCAACCATTTTCGATGGTCGACAATTCAGGTATGAATTATTTTGAATTCCATTTAGGATGGCTTTAATGTACATGTCATTATTACTTGTTTTGTTAATAAATTTATATTATTGAGCTTCATCACTATTTTTATCTATAATTTACATTCGTATGCTTATTTTTATTTTATTTTTATTATTTGGTTTGTCATGGTGTTGTTTTGGTATAAACCTTATTTATTGACCATGATTAATAATTGTATGATATTTTCTTATTGTATTTTTTTTGTTCCCAGGTTTTCAAGCATTTTGTCAAGCATTATTTGATGTTGGTGTTTCGTCCAACAAAAGTATTGACATCGACCAACTACTCCCGTTCGTCAACATCGTAAAAAACTACATTATATCTTCTGCCAAAGATATTAATAGTTTGATCATCCCAAAACTTAAAGAAATTAGTGATAACAATATTTTTGTCGCATTTACGACCGATCTCTGGACCGAGACAATAAAAAGAACCTCGATCATGTCAGTAACCGCTCATTCTATTGACAAATAATTTAAACTTTATTCCGGATTTCGGGTGTCCTTATGTTTGTAAGGACGAAATCGGAACTTACGCTGTGACGATTGTATACGTCGACAATACCTGTGACGGCTGTCAGCGTCTACAATCTGTGTTGTCACACGCTATTTTTTGGAATTGCTTGTGACGTCGCATGTCTTACCGTGACATTGTAGACGTATTGCCTTCCAGCCTGTGTCGTTTCACGGTTGAAGAAGATGCGCTTTGCCTTCGCGTCTCCTGTCCGGTCGACGTGAAATGGCATCGGAATTTCGAGACCCCTGCAAAAAAAAAATCCGTACTGAACGAAAAAGGACAAAACCAAACAAATTGTGTACTTTTCTTTGTCGTATTAAATGCTTGAGAACGCAAACGGACAAAGCATAGCGAATTCTGTACTTTTCTTTGTCCTCGAAAATCGTATGAAAATTTTCGAAAATTAAGGCACCTGCAAATACATGTTCCCATTTGTTTATCGAAAACACCTAGTTTTAAAACACATCGCGCATGTTTTTTAAACGTAAGGTTGAAGATGAAGTTTTTAGTCGTGGAAATGGGTCGAAAAACACAAGACGACAAATTTTCGTACATCCTAAGGTCGAGGATGATGCAAATTGTACTCTACAAATTTGCGATTCCTCCGTACGGTTGAAACTTACGCGGTACGGCTCTAAGTTTTACAAGAAAACGACAGAAAAAAAACCCTTACTTAAGCACACAGAGACGCACCCTTAGCCACATGCTTAACACTGAATATCGAAAACTGCCAATAGCGCGATGCGAGAAACGTGCCTAAATCCGTACCTACAGATTGTCGAGTACAGTATTGTCTACGTATTGTACGATTATCGAGCCGCGTGGTACCCGATTGCATTTCAGTTCAGTAGGGGGCAGGATAAATTAAAAGAGCACGATTTCAGTTCAGTGCAGTGCGATGCACGACAAACACTTCAAAAAGTATATCGTTCGAAAATGTACAAAATAAAATCTGCAGGCGGTCCAAAAGCAGACACGTCAGCTGAATATTCTCCACATAACTACAGTACATTCGACCGCGATCATCATTAAAGTTACAGTGGGATCATCATTAAGTTAAATACAACAAATTCGGCGTTGGCGCTGGTTTTTACCCCTTTTGTCTGCAGATAGAAATAGATTTTTGTCTGCAGATGGTTTTACCATCGCAATTTTTGCAAAATAATTATTCTTTTAGCATAAACAAATAAAACGTCTACTTTGTCCAGTACAGTATACTACACCGCGAATCGCTATTAGTGCTGAAAAACAATTAGTGTTAAAAAACAATTAGTGTAAAGGAACAACTACAGTACACCGCAAATCGTAATTAGAGTAAAGAAATAATTAGAGTAAAAAAACGAAAAAGAATAATTAGAGTTTTTAACTATATTTTGGGTAATCAACCCTTTTAGAAAAAAAAAGAAAACTCTAATTTATTAATAACTCTAATTTGGGCGTAAATTTAGGCGCTGAATATATCTACTGTAAATTAGGTACAAGTAAAAATTCTGACAAAACGTACAGTTTCACGTCATTATGACGTTTTCATTACGCGGTTTGTTGAACACAGTTATATAATAACGGCCTGTATAAAATAATTATTTATACTTTTTTAGTTAATAAAGTACAATTTTGCACGGTCAGACACCGACCGTACGCCACACTATTTAAAACTGCACTGTATTAGAGTTACTAACTCTCAATCAAAAAGTACCTTAAATAATGTAAAGAATAATTTATAATAATGTATTATATTTATGGAGATAGAGTCAAAATTTGGGGTGACGGAATAAGCGTACATAACTCTAATTACGATTCGCTGTGTACTGTAGTGTTATTAACTCCATTTTGGGTTCCAACAAAAATTAACGCTAATTTACACCTAGCGCTACCTAACACTATCTAAACAAAAAAAAAAAGGGGGCCAACTTTATAAAAAGCGCGATGGTAAACCATCTGAGTCCTTAGGAACAAAAAGAAGTAGCATTGCTAAAACTGAAGCACCACATAACAAGGGAATAAACAAAAGGGAATATCAAGGCAAAAACGTCGAAGAATACCAAAGGATGGCAAGGAAGTCGAAAACACCCAAAAAAAGCAAAACCTAACAAACAAAATATCAAAGGAAAAAACTAACACGTAGCAAAAAAAGCCCCCAACAGAACTAAAAATCTACGGAAAGCAACCACGTAAGTCCCCGAATCCCGGAGGAGCACGAGGAGGAAGTTCCGGAACACGCCGTCGATCCATAACGGCAATAGACGATCAAAGTAATATAGAAGCCAACACCCGTTGTAGGGCCACGGAAAAACGTTGACGATAAAACTGTCCAATCTAGAGTAAATGACACTATTTTTCCTTTGACGTTTTGTTTGCGGGGTTTTGCTTTTTAGGGTGTTTTTGATTTCCCTGCCATTCTTTCGTATTTTCGTCGGTTTTGCCTTGATTTTCCTCTTTGTTTTTTCCGTAGTCATGTGGTTTTTTCAGTTTTAGCAATGCTACTTCCTTTTGTTCCTATTGACTCAGATGGTTTACCATCGCGCTTTTTAATAAAGTCGGCCCCTTTTTTTTATTAAAGAGTACCTATACTAGCATAAAGGAAAAATAGAATTATTAACACTATTTTAGGTTCAAAAGTCAGAATTTATGGGTGCCTTTATTTTCCTTGTTGTTTTCTTTTTGTTTTTGTTGTGTTGTTTTTTTATTCCCCTGCTGGTAGTTTTTCAGTTTCGGCCATGCCATCCCTTTTGTACCCCCGGACTCAGATGGTGTACCATCGTGCATTTTAATATATTCACGTTTTTTTAAAATTCAATACTGTAGCCTCCATAATTCAACACCGCCCGGTCTTGAGGCTGCCCCTTTGTAAATTATGACCTGCATAATACAATAGCCTATCTAATTCAATACCAACCCTCACTCCCAAGAGTATCGTTTTAGAGAGGTTCTACTGTATTAAAGTCTTTTTAGGGTTTTTTTTTAACGTTAATTTTTACTATCCTGCCCAAAGCGTACTATACTCGTGTCTGTGCTAAAATTTAATAACAAGTTGCGATGGTTTCTTTTAGAAATTTAGAACAAAATAATGTTGAAAACGATGTAAATAAATAATTGAATTTGAGTGCCTGAGCGCCCACAAGTGCGAATGGAAGAGGAGACGGAGAAGTACACCGCCCATCACAGTTTCAGCGTTTCAGTGTTTCAACATTTCAGCATTTCAATGTTTTTGTGTTTCAGCGTTGCAGCATTTGAGCATTTGAGCATTGAGACATTTCAATTTCAGCATTTCAGCCAACGCTCAGTTTTTCTGAAAAACAACTGTTTATTCATATCTTCATAATTCATATAACCAGCGGCAATATCCTTCTTGGAACGACTCAAAACCAACCAGAAGCTACCCAAAATAAAATAAATAAAAAAACCCTATTTGGCTAAAGAAAACAAAATTGATTTAAACTTAATTTTGTGCCCACAAAAAACTATCTACTTTCTTTTCCGAGGAAAGGTTTTGAAGTTTCGAACGGCGGATTTTACTTATATAAGAGCTTAAACCAAAAAAAAAAAAAAAAAAAAAAATATACATACAAGCATAGCACCAAAAATACTTTATTTGAAAAAGGATAGCCAGAAAAAAAAAAAGAGAAGGAAAATAAAAACCGATTGCCTGAAAAAAAAGAAAAAAAAAAGAATAAAATAAAAAACTGATTCTGTGAACAAACACGAAAACGAAAATAAAAACTGATCTAGTGAAAAAAGAAATGAACTAAAATTAAAACTGATTCCGTATTTTACAACTGCCAATCGATCGGAGCTTTACCCATGGACTCGAGAAATGCATTAGTTTTGGAAAAATGCCTGCAAGAATAGAAACGAAGTCAGGAAAATAAAAGAGAACAAAAAAAAAAAGAAAACTAAAAACAGGCGAATAGAAAAGTTTCAAACAATGTTAAGACTTTGTTAAGAAAGCACTATGGTGAACCATCTCAGTACACGAGAAGAAAAGAAAAAAAAAAGAAAAAGAAAGGAAGGCAAAAACAAACTGAGGAACCGGACAAAGAAGAAGGTAGAAACAAACGAAAAGAAAAAACAGGTCGAAAAAAAGAAAATTAACACAAAAACAAAAATAGAAACAAAAACAAAAACAAAAACAAAAACAAAAACAAAACCAAAAACAACAAAAAAAATAAAATAAAATAAAAAAACACAAAAACAATTGGAAACACTATATACGGCTACTCTTTACGACATGCAAAACATACGATGTAAAGCGTCTTTAGTGTGAGGAAACCACATATAGCCTTGTTTAATAATTGACTTCCACACAATTGAACTATGCTTTAAATTATTACAATCGAATGATAAAAAACCCTAAAAAACCCTAAAAAACCCTACTCACTAGCAATTGATAAAGCCACGATGTACCGATATTTCTCTCTCCCTCTCCCTCTCCCTCTCCCGCCCACACTCCCTCTCCCTCACTCTCTCTCCCCCCTCTCTCACTCTCTCGTCTTTCATTTCCCCTCTCAATTGAATGATACTCACTGGCAACCAATAAAGCCATGATGTGCTGATATCTCTCTCTCTCTCTCTCTCTCTCTCCCCTCTCTCTCACTCTCCCCTCTTACGTTCTCCCTCTCCCTCAATTGAATGATACTCACTTGCAAACAGTGAATCTACCATGTGCCGATACTTCTCTCTCGTCTCTCTCTCTCCCTCTCCCCCTCCCTCCCTCCCTCTCAATTGAATGATACTCACTTGCACCCAATAAATCCTCTATGGGCCGATAGACCGGAGGGGTGTGGTGCCTTCAACACGTGGTGTGACTTTGAATCGATCATTCTGTGAATTGGATCAAAGAGGAAAAATCATTATAATCACAATTATTGTTTTTCTTATGCAAAAAATTGAAAATCAAAGTGTTGTTGAAACATGTCACAAAAGAAAAGAACATTCTAACCTCCAGTTGAAATGTGCAGAAAAGCCAAGAAGAAAGTTCTTCGATTTCTCAACATGACAAAACATTGTACAATACTACAACTTCTAAAATTCTTACATAATTTCTACAGTTCCTAATTTTTTTAAAATATCCTAAAACTTGCAAAATCTCATGTTAAACACTAAGAACAACAATACAAAACGACAATCGAGACATTCGTTGTTATTCACAGAAATGCATCAGCCACCTTTCAAACTAAACAGAACTTATCCGCTTTAAACAAAAAAACGGGGTACTTGGGATACAAACTGTGAAAACTGTAGCAAAAAAAGGGCCCAAGTTCTATAACCCATATCCTCTGTCTAAACATTTTCTTTGCCGACATCGGGATTTTAATTCACTATCGGAAAATGTAGAATGCATTAGGCACCAATACTTCGATTTATTCTTTCATTCATCAATTCTTTAATTCATTCCTTCATTCATTCATTCTTCCATTACTTCTTTTATTCATTCTCTTATTCATTCTCTATTCATCCTTTGATTCTTTTTATTCATTCTTCATGAATTCTTTAATTCTTCCTTTCAATCTTTCTTTCTTTTCTTCATCCTTTGATTCTTTTATTCTTCCTTACATTCTTCTTTCTCTCATTCTTTAATTCATCAATCCTATACTTCATCAAGTCTTCCATTCATTCTTTATTTTTTTCTTTCTTTCATTCTTTTATTCTTTCATTCATACTTTCCTTCGTTCTTTCTCTTTTCATTCTTTCTTTCAATCAGTCTTGAATTCTTTGATTCTTTTATTCTTCTTTCATTCTATAATTCTTCCTTTCATTCTTGCATTCTTCCCTTCGTTCTTTAGTTCATCAATCCTCTCTTTCGTTACTTAATTCTTCCTTCCATTCTTTCATTCTATTATTCATTATTTAATTCTTTCTTTCTCCCTTCTTTCATTCTCCCATTCATCCTTTCATTCTTCATTCTTTCACTCATTCATTCATTCTTTCTTTCATTCTTTCTTTCATTCTTTCTTTATTTCATTCTTTCATTCTCTCATCCATTCGTCAATTCATTCTTTACCTTCCCTTCTCTTGAGCGTGGTTTCCCCAAAGCAAAAAAACGATTCCCTTCCGTTTTAACGCCAAGGCCCTTATTGCGGCGTCAGTAAATGGCTCCCATCCCTTTTTCGCATGGGAGGCCGCTTGTTGAGCTCTCACTGGCATACAGAAAAAGGAGTCATTTAGGGTTTTTAAGGGTGTTTTAGGGTCTATTAGGGTTTTTTAGGGTTTTTAGGATTTTTGGGTTTTTTGGGTTTCCTTGAGTGGGGAGGGGGAGCGAGGGAGAGAGAGGGTAATGGAGAGGTGAGGGAGAGAGCGGGCAATGGAGAGGTGAGGGAGAGAGAAGGACGGGGGAGAGAGAAGGAGAGAAAAATAATTGTTTCCATCCCTTTTTGCCGTTGGAGGCAGCTTGCCGGGCTCTCTCACTGCCATATATAATAAAAGAGAAGCAAGAGAGAGAAAGAGACAGATGAGGAAGAGAGAGGGGTGGGGGAGAGTGAGAGTTGAGGGAGATTTTTATTATTCGTTTGTATTATTTTTCTATAGTTGCATACAAATTTCTGTACCGCTTTACATAAACAAGACGATTGACCTCTAACTACCTTATGCTCTACACTCTGCTTCTCTCCTCCTCTCCGGAGGGAGGGAGGGAGGGAGGGAGGGAGGAAGGGAGGGAGGGGGAGAGAGAGAGAGGGAGAGAGAGGGAGAGCGAGAGGGAGGGCGGGGGGTGGGTGAGTTGTTTTACCATTCGTAGACATAGTTGTCCCCTATGGTCAACAGATTTATTTCCAGATATTGTATTTTTTCCATGAGACAGGACCTATTGATTAATTAATTATTTATTATTATTTTTTTCTTTTCAAATTTAAAGTTAATTTTATTTTTTCCATGTCGAACTCACCTGTGAGAACAGTGTTGAGGAGAAGGACACCCTGGAAAACAAGACAAGAAAAGAAATATTTGTTATCGCATAAATCTAATGAAAACCTTTTTCTGCTTTTTCTTAACATAACACAATCCGATATTTTTTAAGATATGTAATCCCTAAATTTCACCTAAATTTTTAGCTTTCATACATGCATACTAAAAATGAAAAAAATCCGTAAAGATGTATCCTAAAAAAAAATAAAAACTCCAAATTTTCAGGATTTCATATCGACACCTCATGGTTTAGCAATCTTAACAAGCTCTAAATTTTCCTAAGGAATCCACACTAATACTGGTCCGACAGAACATTACACCGTGAATCGCTATTAGCATTATTAAGATTAATTCGGTGACGTTTTTATATTTTTGCCCTTTGACCACAAGATAGAGTTAATAACACTAATTTCCTTTTTCTCAACGCTAATTCTTTAGACGGTTCAAAATCAGCCACGTTATTTGCAACCGCATAAGAAATAATATTATGAATATAAACCTAAAGCAAATAGTTTCTTTACTCTAATAGCAATTCACAATGTAATGTACAAATTCAGTGTGGAAGAGAGTCAGGAACATTGCCATTTTGCAAGTATTTTCAAAAAACACAAGACAAGAACAGACGAAAAAAAACTTACAAAAGAATAAAGTGACCAAAGAAAGCTTTTATGCCTCGTCACAATAAGAGTTCATAATACTAATCCGAGTGCGGGTTAAATTAGTCTTAACAACATAATTCTTTTAAGTGGCCGATGATGAGCCACGTGGCAAAACATAATTTAGTGTAGTTAATTCTAATGCCGCTTAACGCTAATAATTCACTAAACTTTTTAGCTATGTGAGGTGTACCTGTGCCGCCCATTTTTCTAAGTCTCCATGTTTGGGAACCGGACAACCGACATCGGAATTAATTTCACGATAAATATTTTGAAGAGAAGAAGGGCATTTAACTCCTCCTGGAACGGAAAAAGAAAGGCCCATTGCTTGGCCCGGACCGTGATAGGGATCCTAGGTAAGATAAGACAAAAGACGAACAAATTAAGGATTGGGGAGCGAAAAGACACATATCAATTCTGTCATTATCTACGAGAGAAATATTTCTCATAGTTGCTCATCTCTTCATGAACAACCAGTAGTGTGGACTCAACTTATTTGAGATAATGAATTTTCAGGAAGTTTTATGCAAATTTGCTTGGAGAAAACATGAATGTTTGAATAGTATTCAACTCTTTGTGATTAGTCTGGATAAATCGTGACACCTTTCATCAATTTTAGAGTTAATAAACACTAATTCAGGTGAGGCTTTTTTTGATCCAAAATCACAAATTAATGTTGACAACACTATTTAATTAAGTGGCCTATAATGTGCCACGTGGCAAAACATACTGTAGTGCAGTTGATTCTAATTAAGTGTTAACGATAATAATTCACCAATTCTAATAGTGATGTGCAAGGTAGTATGGGTAAGAAAAATGTATGGTCCACACCAAATAATATATTAAAAATAAAAGGGGAAATGGGCCTTTGTGACTTTTTCTTAACTAGTTCATGTAACACATATTATTCCTTCAGAAACTCGACACCAAAATTAGGACGGTGACGAAGTTTGCTAACAAAAGAAAAAGAAAAGAAATAAGGGCGACAAATAAACCTCACCGATTTCAAGATTTTGACAATTCATGAAAAAAGGAAACTCACTTGACCAATAATCATAATTTATGAAAAACGATACAGGAAAAAAGTACTTAACAGTTTTAGAACTTTA
>JBBHKE010002227.1:414831-427339 GCA_037447655.1 Zygnema cylindricum | reverse complement strand
AGAGGGACAGGGATAGGGAGAGGGAGAGGGAGAGGGAGGGGGAGAGCTAGAGAGAGGGAAAGAGTGGGAGAGGGAGAGGGAGAGGGGGAGAGAGAGGGAAGGAGAGAGAGAAGGAGAGGGAGAGGGAGAGGGAGAGGGATAGGGATAGGGATAGGAAGAGGGAGAGGGAGAGGGAGAGGGAGAGCAAGAGAGGGAAAGAGAGGGAGAGGGAGAGGGAGAGAGGGGGAGGAAGAGGGAGAGTGAGAGGGATAGGGATAGGGATAGGGATAGGGAGAGAGAGAGCGAGAAAGGGAAGGAGTGGAAGAGGAAGAGGGAGACAGAGAGTGGGAAGGAGAGAGGGAGGGAGAAAGAGGGAGAGGGAGAGGGAGAGAGAGGGAGAGGGAGAGGGAGAGAGAGGGAGAGAGAGAGAGAGAGGGAGAGGGAGAGAGAGACTAAAGATCAAAGCAAGTAAAAGAAATAAAAATGATTAAACAATCCTAAAAACTTGTAGAATAGCATCCTTTATCCTTTATTACGCTATGATTACAATAAATTTTAATCATCATAACTATCAAGATAAATTAGAAAAACCAACATATATATAAAACATTGTTCATTTTGTTAATAAAAAGTAAACCTCAGCTTGTATGACATGCATAACTAAGTTTAAATCAAGACAATAAATAGAATAAAAGGACTTGCCTTTTGCTTCTGCCGCTCTTGTCTCACAGATTCGAATGGCTCGACGAGCTCTTGCTATGGCTCGGTTCAGTTCACATCTCTCCTTCTGTTGGGCACTCAGGGCCGGAGAAGGGCTGTCCTTGAAAGCCGAAACTTCTCCTTGGTCCACATTTTCACTTTTGTCTCCTTCTTCACTTTTGTTGTCACTTTTGATGTCGTTTTTGTCAACATTTTCCTTGTCGTTTTTATCACTTTTGATGCAATTGTCAGTTTTGACACTGGGAGAACTGCACATTTCAACCTTTCCATGAATGAGAAATTTAGAAAATCCTCCCATATTCTGGTACTGGTGCAAGTAGTCAAATTGGTTGGTTAAAATTATCAACAATGCAAAAGTCACTTAAGAACATCATATTAGCAAAATCTAATCGAAATTAAACCCAAAATCAAAAAACGAATCAAAAACAAAATCAAAATTAAAATCACGATTAAAATCAAAACCAAAACCAAAATAAAAAACAAATCCAAAACTAAAATCAGAAACAAATTCAAAATCACAGAATCACGATTAAAATTAGAATCTATAAGACAACAAAACATCGGAAAAAAAGAATAAAACCTCATATTTTGTCCACCACTGAAAAACAACATCCAGGTGTTCCACATCCACGATTGAGATTTTCTCACTTAAAAAATCAGCCTTTTCTTCAAGTTTACTCCAAATTTACTTCAAATTAAAACCTTTCACTTGATAAACCGTCTCCCTCTCCCACTCCCTCTCCTTCCGCTGCCTCCCTCTCTCTCCCTCCCCTCCCTCTCCCCCTCCTCTCCCTCCACCTCTAATAAAATATGTTTCTAAAAATTCAGTTGCATATATTCTTCTAAATGCTATTTTCAACCCTGTCTATTGCAAGAATGAACGATAAAAAAAGAACGAAAAAATTAAAAAATAAATAAAAGGTTTTCAATGAGTTCATATTTGTTTTTAAGATTCTCTTAAGAGTTTTAACGTTTTCCTTTTTTTTGGCAAAAACTTTTAAACAGACAAAATTTGGGAAAGTTAAACAAAATCCATCAGAAAAAGTGATTTATAAATATGTTTTACCTGAAAAATGGATGGACTGATTTTCCAATTTTTTTAGACGAATTGTTTTCGTCTGGAGTTAAACCAGAATTAAAAAGTTGGGAAGATTCTTTTCCTTTTTCAGAAGTAATAATTTGTCCTCCCTCTGTTTCTCCCAATCAAAAACAAACCAAGCTAAAATATGCATCAAAAATATGCCCAAAAAAAGTTACAAAAAGAAAGTTAAAAAGTCAAAATGTCATAAAAGTTAAAAAAAGAAAATAAAAAGCCAGGAAAGTCAAAAAAAAACACAAAGTTAACAAAAAAAAAAAAAAAAGTTTAAAAAAGTTTTAGGAAAATGTAATTTTACTTAACAAAGTCAAAACGGACATGGTGAATCAGTTTTACTGAACTTTTTTTTGTATTTTGTGTTTTTTCAGGCCACTTTTGTTTGCATTTGTTATTTGTTTTCCTTTTTATTATTGGTTTTTCTTTGTTGATCCACCTTCTACTCCCTCAATTCACTTGCAATTATTTTATTGATTATTAAACCCTAACAATTTTATTAAATTATTACCTAATTAACTTTCCGATTTAGCTTTTCTCTTGAAGTTTTGTGTTGCCATAATCTCAACAGGTCCCCATATTACACCCACATACAAGATTTTTGGAAATAATTGGAAACACTATATGTGGTTTCTCCTTTAAATTCATATTGTATGGTTTTTGGAAACAATTGAAAACACAATATGTGGTTTCCCTGTATTATATATATAGAATAAACAAAAAAAGAATAAAAAAAAGAGGGAATAAAGCATTAAAAAAGTTTAAACCTTTTCCTAAATCAACTCGCTGTCGTTTCGAGGGAGAAAAAAACGATAAGGATTGTTGCCTCATTTTGTAATTTAAATCAAGAGAACTGGAAAATAAAGTACGAAAATTTGATTTCAAAACAAAAGACATAATTTTAATAATGAAAAAAACATAGTTACTGAAAAAAAAAAAAAAAACGAAAAACAAATGTCTCAGTATATACTTTGTCTTATTCAATATGGTTTTAGCTTTCTCTAATTTGCAAACTAGGATATTTTCTTGCGAGCATGTGGATTTAAGAGTTTTGAATATTTGAAGTTTTTAAGCTTTAATAGATTAAAAATTAGTTTAAAGTTTCAAAAATTGTGGGAGAAAATTTGAAACTCAAAATCTGAAGCATTGTATTTCTTACAACGCACGATTCGCACTGAATTCTAGACAAACGGAATAAAGAGAGATTCATACTTAAAGCAGGTCTGTACGGTATTTCAATGGGATAGAATCGCCATATTCACGGACCGTACTGATCTACAAAAATGAAAAAAAGGGTTAAGAGGGTTGAGTTGCACATCGATCGATAGAGAATTAAACGGCATGTCTAAATTTTGAAAAAAAATCGGACAAAAAATATTTTTTCTGTGAATTTTGAGGTGTTTTTTATTCAACCGTCAGATTTAGACGATCGGACGGCCGCTGATCAAAGTAGCGATCTTAAAAAGATCACATGAAAAGCCCATAACACAACTTACGATAGGACAATTTGTCATATTAGCGTCTGCAATTTTTGAAGGCCACACTAAATAAAGCCTCAAATTGACCAACCAGGTTGCCCGTCCGCGTTTTTTCTTTTTTTTCCGGGTTTTTTTTCCGGCGGAATGTCATCCTACGCCGCGTCAGTTCGCTACAAAATTTCGTCAGGTGGCGTGCGCTGTACTATGATCATACGTCATATTCGTACGATCGTACAATAGTGTCCGCAACTCACACCCATACAGTATGCCTACTCTACGCGAGTTTTGTGCCAAGTTTTGTGCGCCTACCAAAGGCCTACCATAAAAACGCCTACTTTTGAACTATGGATAATACCAACTTGCCTTTGCCACTTGTTCTTATCTTTTCTTCTTGGAAAGTTCTCATATTACGCAGAATGAAAAGTTGCGGACATGTCAGCAGTACTCTCTGATATAAACACATCAATTGATATATACACATCTTTTTAACCTCCAATATGAAGTAATTTTCATTCTGGAAACCAAATGCTATGACATTTCGCGACCATTAGTGTAGTCTATCCACAGCTCCTACAGTTTTTGTTTGCTTGTTTTGTTTAAGTGTTTTGACCTTTGGACACTTAACAAAACATTGCTTTTTTTAACGAAAAAATTCTGACTTTACTAATACAGTTGAGTTTAAAATGTTGTGCAATGATTTTAAAATGTTGTCCACCAGATTCACTTTTTACCGTAAAGTTCTAAAAATTTACCAGCTTGGTCTTCACGAGCTTTGGAAACAAATATAATATAAGCAAAATATTACTTTTTTTTTTGTCAAAAAAGAATACATATACTTTGATAGAACTAACAGAAGATCACCACCAAAAGTCAAAAAAATTAACCAGAATAGACTGGACAAGAAGGTCTAGATAATTAATAGTTCAATAATTGACTTCTAAAACAATTGCATTCGTAACCGCCCCGGGCAAGGCCAACATATTAATATTGTTTAATCATATTCACCACCAGGTATAAAAGACAAAAACCCATGAACATAATCGTCCAACAAAATGATTTCAAATATACAAAAACCGCATCTCAAATACGATATTCCTCATCTTCCCATGTTTATAAATCAAAACAATCAGTTTACAACTTTCCCACTGCATAAAACTTTCACAAATCACATTATTACTTCACAAATACATACACTGGTCGCAATTCTTCGGTCAGAGAAAATGTCAAAAACATTGGACTACAAGTCAAAAAAGCTTCCTTTTTTTTCGAAAACTTTCAAAAAATGAAAAATCAAAGCGAGGCTCTTCTCAAAACCCTAGAATCGAAGTCAACGAGATTGCTCGCGACTCCAAAAAACACTTTCCCCATAGGATTTCCCCATACGATTCATTTTGGTACTCCTTCCGCGGCGGCCTCGTCAATAAACCACACTAATTTCCCTTCCTTGGGATATACTTCTTGGGCTGGTAGAGAACCTTCGGGAACCGGAGCCCCAAATAAAGTTTTCAATTGGTCTTTTTTACTCGCCCCAACGGCCACAAAACCAATATTTGCCGCACTATTTATGACCGGAAATGTCAAGGTAATTCGCTCCGGAGGAGGTTTTGGTGAGTCAAGGATATGAGCAACCCATTTTGTCTTTTCTTGAAGGAGAGGGTGATGCGGAAAAAGTGATGCGATGTGTCCATCGGGACCCATGCCCAAAAGGATGACATCAAACTGAGGATATGTTCCATCTGTGAAAGAGAGAGAGAAACCAAAAGGAGGAAGAGGAAACGAGTGAGTGAGTGACTGAGTGTGGGTGTTGCATAATAAAGCTACAAAGGAAAACGATTGAGGCAGAAAAAGAGTGTACTAAGAAACCAAAATGGTTGACGGAAGGACTAAAACCGGTAGGCTAAAATCGTTAACAACTTGAGTGAGGATATTATTAGAGAGCCATGAGTAAAAAAAAAAATGAAGCTGGATAAGCGAAAAGAAAAAGAGAGAGATCAAAAGACAGGATAAGAAGATTTGTAACCTGAGTTGGATGCCAAAACCCCAGTTTTGGTTAAATGCTTCAAATTTGTCTCATAATCGTCAGCTGCCCCCTCTGGGCTAAGACTCTCGTTAATGGCATAAACTTGACCAGGAGGGATTGGAACCTGCAAAAATATAACTTATTGTTGAAACAATCTTGGCTTTCTAAGTATACATCCTAAAATACAACTTGTTAAAACAACGTTGGTTTTCCAAGTGCTAATCCGGAAATATAACTTATTATTTAAACAATAATAACCTTCTGAATGTTCATTCTAAAAAATGATTTATTGTTTAAACAGTATTAGCTTTCTGAGTGTTCCTTCCAAGTATAACTTCTTAAATAGAACTAATTTCAAATAATCCTTATCAAAATAGCCGAGAAATAAATTTAATTAATTATTGAATGTAGGCCCAAGATAAATCGCATGTAAGACTAATTTTTGAAATATTTAACGTAATATGGAACTTGATTGCATGAATTCAATGATTTTTAGATGTAAACACAAATAAATGTCAAATATTAAGTAGAAAAGAGTTGATCGCCCAAAATAACCTGTACATGTACTTTTCTCATAAATATTCTTCATTTTATTTATTTAAAATAAAAGAAAATAAAATAAAATAGGCTCGGCCTATATAACTCTGGTTATACCAACAAATTTCTCATGTCTTTTGTAAGACTTTTGTAAGAAAGCATAGTGGTAATCATTCAACAAAAAAGTCCTAGTCCAAAATAAATAAGTTCAAATACAACTACATGTGTTTCTTTATTACTCATCCTAAACAAAAGAACAAGTTAGCATTAAGTAACTAGCGTTTAAAAATACCTCGATTTTTCAGATACTTATCCTACAGAAGATTAATAGTCCAAAATTGCTCACCGAGGCATAAAAATGAAAAAAAAGGTGACAATGTCAAGACTGGATAAAAGTACCTTTGACAGAAACTCCTCAAAAGCGGCCTTATAATTGCTGTCAGGCGATGATAAGGGGACCACTCTTTCATCAGCCCAAAAAATATGCCACCGGACCCAATCGATTTTCTCGATGTACTTCGGACCTGCTAATGCCCTAAAACAAAACGGACAAAAAAATGATTCAAGTTTGGAAAAACCTTCCAAAATGTCCACATATAAATAACGGACAGATGCAACACCGGTGATATTATCTATTTTCACATTTGTATAAAGCATTATCTTATCGTTCCCTTGCCATTCCTACTTTACAAAGCAGATCGTAAAAATCTTGCCTAGATTAATAACAAGCTCTTAAAAATCAAATGTTCAATTTACATACTGAAAATAACAAAAGGACAATGTAGCTCGGAATGACAAACTTGCTATGGGGCTCTGCTTACTTAATAGTCAGTACAACTAAACGGGACAACAAAAGCTCATGATTCAGGTATTATTTTGTAAAATTTGGCACAAAAGAATAAAAAATGAGTTACTGAAACCCGCAAACTGCACAGCCTGATTTAATTACCTTCCTCGTTTATCTGTATCTCAACAACCATATAAGAGTTTACTTTGCAAATCCTGACATATTCTTCAAACATTACAGTGCAACTGTTTCTTTCTCGAAAGAAGTCAAGACACAAATTTTCCCATAAACGTTAATCCTGTTCCAATATCTGCTAAACAAGTTTGTTTAAACTACCTATTCTCAGGTACAAGTATGATTTGCTGACTTACCCAAGTGCCTTGACTAAGGAGCCACCTGACAACACCAATGTGAACGCTTTTCGTTTTGAAATAGTATCCTGTTATTCAAACCCAATAGATGTAAAATTTGTCTCCAAGATTATCCAAAACCATGAAAAATCTACAAGAGATCTAGCAATTGCTATTCCCTACAAAGAATATTTAACAAATTGAAATACATCAACAATGTATAAGTGTATTCTGCCTTCACTCGGTGGTATCTCCTCCTGCATTTTTATTTATTTTCTAAATATTGTATCATACACATGAAACGACAGTATTAAATGTGAGTAGCGTTGCCAAATAATCAGCCAAAATGCCCAGTGGTGACAATTGCCCATTCTGGTGCTATGAAGCAATAAATTCTCCAAATTACTCTTGAACTTCACAAATGAACTCGATAGAACTGCTTGCCATATACAATGAGCATAAAGCAAGTAAGTGGCTATAAGGACACGCGGTCTTACAGCTGAAATTTTGTCAAGGTATTCAGCAAGTCCGTCGGAAAGTGATTTAATCTCGGGGTAAACCTGCACACTCACTCCACTTTTGCCTCCAACTGTGCAAACAAATTTCCACAAAAAACAGAGCAATGTTTCAGTGCAGCATTCACAGAGAGCGATCAGGAATAAACGAAACAGAAAGATATTTTGAAACTTCAGAACTTGCCTCATTAAACGAACAAAATAAGCACACAACAACACATAAATGAAGCTCCCCATTGAAGAAGGTAATATCAATCGAGGCAACAAATTCATATTAATATCTGATTGATTTCCTAAAAAAATTATACTGTAGCGAGTCTTTTCAACAAGACGTTAAAACCGTAGGACTTTAATCAGGAACACTTTGAGCCTGTTCCGATCCTCTGATTACAGCCTCAGATTGTAATGTTTCTTACCTTCACTCGCCACAAAAAGGCATTCAAGGAGAAAATGCTCACTATTTTTTTCAAAAAGCTCAGAGTGTGGAAAAAAAGGCCTTCAGGAATGCGACGAGCAGTGAAAAACAAAACTCATTTATGTACAGGTTAGAACATTTTCACAAAGAAAAAGATAGGTAATCACAAAGTAAGGTTGAAATATCAAAAGAAAACTAGAAAGTGGAAGAGGTTTAAGAGGCCAAACCCGCAACTTAGCAGAAGAAGCTTATCAAAAGGGAAAAGAGCATAAAAGCTGCTATCAGATGTTCATTCAATCAGCTTGAAACTTATATCAGATCTCAAACTGGTTAAAAAAAATATATATATCATTGACAAAGATGGATCTCGAACCATTTTGGAACGAGTGGATGGAATCAATGTTTAACAACATGCGCAAAAAATTATCCATGCAAAATATATTGATAGAAACATTCAGAGGTGGATTTACCAGCCACTTCAAGCACTTGAGTTGCCGCCATGGCCCGAACTACTTCTGATATTATGTTCCGAGAATGGCTACTTTGCAGACCCTGTCTTCTTCCACTTGACTTGCTCGCAGAATGAAAACTCAGACGAGAGCCAAACGAAGATTGACTTTTGAAATCAATTTTGTTATTCTGAACCAAAAAATTTCCCGAGCATAAAGAATGCGCTAAAGAAGACGACGAATTCTCACGAATAAGAGAGGCTGTAGCAACGGATAGGAGAGAAGTCATCTTAAGATAGGACAAAGCCATGGCTGGTAACTCGCAAGGATAGAACAGAGAGAAATCGTTGTCTTCGCTGCCTCCACTTTTCTCTCTCGCGTTTCGTTTCGTTTGCTGAGAAAGACGGCTCTCTCTTGCGGGATTGCCATCTATTTCTGTTTTGTTAACGCGCTAAAGCTAGTGCAATTATTCGGGCAAGAATCACTGATCAAAAGGAACTTTCTAAGATTAGTTTATGGTTGCCGGCTGTCTCGTGTAGTATTGCAATCTCTTTGAAGTATTGGAGAGAAGCTGTGTGTGAGCTTCTATAAGCCATGAGAGGAAGGTAATATATAATATTTGGTCTCTGATATATTTGTTCGATTTTGATTTAACATGAAGAGAACAGAAGAGTGTTTGAGCAAGAAGCGGTCTTAAAGTGAGATAAGCAAGAATTCATTTTGTGATACTTATCTTTTCTAGATTGCAAATTATTTGCTCAGTTTCAAACATCTTAGGAACACAGTTTTCGTCAAGAAATCTAAGATAGGCGAGTAAGAAATTTCAAGCTTTTTGCTTATCATGGCCAACATGGAAATTTCTGAAGCTCCAACATCATCAACCTCAGAAACAGGAGATCGGCGAGACATACCGAAAGCTCAATTTGTAGAGGATGTGGAACAGTTCTTAGCAGGAAGAGATGCTGACTCTGTCATCCGGTCTTTGACTGAACGGTAAGTTTCCTTCTCGCATTCTGTTTTGTTTATCATTTGGCTCTGTAATTTTTTTGTGGTGCTCTACACTACTGTGCAGTGGATTAGATGCTTTATTAAATATTTAGTATGGTAATGGTCATTTCAACCATTGTCAATTTGGGCCTTGAGGGTGTCTTCAATAGTTTCCACATAATGTACGTATGAGGCAGGTGGACAGTGCATGCTTTGGGCATTCAGACCTCAATTAATTTTTTTGACTGGCCGCATTGTAGCCCAGTTAGTTGAAAGCATCTGTGGTTTTCTTTAGATGACAATACACTTGTCTAACTTTTACAATTAAATAGAGAGGTTTAACTACTTTCAGGTGTTTAGAAAATTCACCGAATGTAAATAAAATAACTTGGTGGCAGTTTTTAACTGTCTATGTTAGAACATTTAGGCAATCTTTTCAAGTTCGAAATTCTTTCATCCATGGGATTCATTGTACAACAGCTTGCTATTTATGAAAGAGTCATCCACTATCTTTTGGAATTGTAGTTAGTCACTCTTGTATCCTGTGGCTTTTGCGTATTCAATAAATGTAAGGGCATATTACTGGTGAAGTTTTCATCCTTAGCAGAAGACAGCAACAAAACGCTAAATTAAAGTAATTTTGAGGTTGTAAAGGTGCCAAGCGACATTAAAAGTTAATTCCGTACAATAGTTCTGCAGGTTGCAACAATACAAGCTTGCAGAAACGCGAATGTTGGCACAAAAGAGGGACATTCAGGCAAGTAATTCCATTATTCCCTTACTTGCAAAACAGACCACACAGTTCAACGGAAAGAATGTGTCCCCTGCTTAAACTGGACTTGTAACTCCATATGTCTTGTTAAATCCCAGAAGTGGTCTCTAGTTGCCGACTGCAAGCTGGCTGCTGCTTCATTTGAAATTTTTCAACTTATAATTTCACTTATGAAGGACGACTCCCGAAGACTAACCATGGTGGACTAGCTGCCGATATTCAGGATCTAGAAGGGGGAGGTTATGTAATGCAGTTTCGAATATACATCCGCCACTTAAACATGCTTGTTTTTTGTATAAAAAGCAGTTGTCTTCTTGCTAGTGGTCGAGCTTCTGTTATGCTCAGAGATCACTATGGAGAGGAACTTCCTTTGATCTCTTCACATTCTACTGGAATGAAATTTTTGTGAACATGTTTTTTTCTTCCCCAACTTATGTGCAGTCAAAATTGCCGGACATCAAGAAGTCACTGGAGATAGTGCAGACTTTACAGGCCAGACAAGGCTCAGGAGAGGTAAGTACCAAGCAACTGGTCACACTACAGCTATAATCATTTGTCAATTATGTTCTAATAGTAGTATGGTTTTATTATTGCTATTCTGACAGATATTCGAATCAATGTCTGTTGTATGATTAAGAATTTTCTCTCTGGTTTGCGCAGGAAACTAATTTCTGTTAGAGATATCCTGACACATTCGAATCGAGGGCTGTTATATGATAAAGAATTCTTTTCTGCTTTACACAGGAAACAACTTTTTATTAAAGATATCCTGACACATTCGAATCAAGGGACTGTTATATGATTAAGAATTATTTTTTATGCAGGAAACTACTGTGGATTTTGAGTTGACTGAAGGAATCTTTGCTCAGGCAATTGTGAAGGATCCGAGTGCAGTTGGACTTTGGTTAGGAGCAAATGTGATGTTGGAGTATTCTTTGGATGAGGTATGTTTTCAACACTTACCGATGATATGAAATAAATTTTATAATTAAGCTCCTGAGATATTTCCTGGATATTACTACACCGCTTACCGCCATTAGTGTGGTCTCGGCCATTTATGAGCTTCTCCATCAAACGTTTTTTAAGGGGGTTTAAGAAAATCTGTGTACAAAACATGAGTTAAAGTGGAGCGATCGGCAATCACAAAACAGTAAGAAAACCGGCAACATTCCACACTAATAGTGGTAATCCATGTGCAGTTCCTTATTGGTTCATGCTGGGAATCCTTACATCTTTGGCTCGTCTGAAGTGTTTTCAATAATTAAGTTTTATTTTTGTGTTTCTCACATTTTTCAGCAGTGGCTGGTATGGAGTAGTATGGTGTTAAATCTGTTGTGAGTCTGTGTTTTCAATGTTGGTGTCTGTTGACCAGATTCAATATACACTTATCAAAAAAAGCAAATTTCAGACTACTTGGAGTGGAAAAAAATAGGTTTAGATTGTTAGTTTCTTGAGACCAATCACATATCATTTCCAACAACGACCCTCGGTTGTTTTCACTTGTAATTTTTCGACTGTCCAAAGAAAACCAACAAATTTTGATGTACTGTCTATTTCATTCATGTGAATTCAAATTTGATGTGGATAAAAACAGTGTAGCCCACATAAATGGAGGTGGGGAATGGAGATAGATGAGAATACTTAGCATAGTATGGGTTCCCATAATTAATGTGGGTCCATGTGTTTATTGTGAGGAGACCAAAGTGTCAAATACCTCAATTAGTGTGACCCACATTAATGGTGGTAAACTTTGTACGCATACATGGGAAAGCCATCATTTTTCTTAAAATGGGCGTTTCTTTATGTAGTTGAGGAAAGGTGAGTACTGTTAGGAAAGCTATGAGTTGTCCTTTTAATTTGTCTCCATACTTTCTCTTGTCGATTTTCATACATTTTTATAGACTAATAAAGGAAAATGTTTATTTGATTTGTTACCAATAAGGTTTATTTGTTTTAAAATATCATTTGAAATTTCATGTCGGATTTCCCCGTTGAGTCCACAATTTTATTGAAAAGTTTGTGAATCTAACAAAATTCTGAATTTAGGATTACCCTGCTTGTTTAATGAGATTGATTACTACAATTTGTTCATCTTTTGACGACCTGATTTTCCTTTCTTTCTTTCCTCCCGTTCTTTACCTCCTCCCGTTCTTTACCTCCTCCCTCCTTCCCTCCCCCCCCCTTCCCTCCCTCCCCCCCTCCTTCCTTCCTTTTCCTTCATTTTTCTTCTTTCTTTTCCATACTATTCAGGCATCGTCCCTTCTTTTGCGAAATTCGGGGACAGCGGAAAACAGTTCGGTGAATCTGCAAGACGACATTTTGTTTTTGCGCGAGTGGCTTGACAAAAGGCGACAGGGGCTTAAAGCGTTTTCTTCCCTGCTACGGACTTATCATACCTTTTCTTTCTTC
>JBBHKE010002227.1:346600-400697 GCA_037447655.1 Zygnema cylindricum | reverse complement strand
GTTTTGAATTAGCGTCGTACGACGTACTATATAAAACTGAATCTATGTGCGTCGTACACAGTTCTAGTTAAATGGATTTAATTCTCCCTAACTAAATATATATCTATCACATACCATAGCACTTAGCATTGGTCCTAGTCTATTAGGATAAAGCTGACCGCTACCGGTCAACTTGACGAACCGTAGGTACCGGGATCAAATCTCTCGTCCGTCAAGTATATTTTTAGTAACCTACTAAAAATAGCTGTCTGTTGAACTAAAGGCAGCCATGGATCAACCTCTCTCTCTTACCTTCAGTGACTACAACAAGTATGGGAGCTAGAGAGCGAGGTGGAGGCAGGCTGTCCGTCCTTTTTTCCTTTTATTAAAACATATTTAAACCTAGAAAATACTATAGAAATCTATAAATTTCAACACATACTCCTAGAGAGGTTTTGTCACGACTTCTCAGGCCTCTTCGAAAGTCTTTCCGGTACCGTCACTTTCTTTGGAGTTGAAGTGGAGTCTTTCTTCTTCCATTTCTCCAAAATATCCTCCTTCGCCTCCTCCATAGGCTGGACAACCGCCATACCAATCGTCTCCCCCTTGTTGAGTGCCATCTTTAGCTATAAGGCCGAAAGTAGGCGTCCGTCTTCCTCTCCCCTACCAGCCGCTCCCACTTTTACCTCAAACTCTTCTTCACCTTTCTTCACTCTCATGGCGCCACTTCTCCAATCGATCATCGGATTCCATTTTTGTAGCCAAGGCTTCCCCAAAATTACCTCATGGTCCCCAAGAGGTAATACATGAAGGGTGTCGTACCATCGGAATTTCTCGATTCCGACGCGTAACCTCGGAGTACGATGGGTAATGGATAAGGAACTTCTATCGGCAAATTGTACCGACTGCTGATCCTTAAGCACCACAAGAAGAAGTTTCAACCTTTTCACCGTCGCCTCGTTGATGAAATTTCCCGATGCTCCGGAGTTCACCATGAAGCTAGTTGCACTCACTCTGATTTGACGTTGAAATATCAAAGGGTCCCCTCCTTCACCAGCTAACCTCATGACGTTAAGTTTCCCCTTTTTGGGATTTTTCCGTTTTGGACACTCTCGGGCCATGTGGTCCAAGAACCGCAGTGGAACCATAAGCCATTTTGCTTCCTCCGTTGGAGCTCTTCGAGGACAAGTTGTTGGCCTTGGTCTTGATAGTTTTCTTCTTTTTCCGCAACACGTTGACCACCTCCTTATCCTCATCAATTGCTCTAAGCTCCATGGGAGTAGGACCATCGTCTCATCGACCTCCTCCGCCGCTGCTCAACCCATAATGATAAGGTCTACGGAATGTGAAGTCGACTAAATCGGTCCGCTCAGCAAACTGAATGATTGCCGAGAGACTAGGAGTTGTGCTTTCGCGAGCAAGCCATTGTTCCACATCCCTATGAATGGATGATTTAAGCCCTTTCACGTAGCGATCCACAGCTTCATCCTCCGTCATTGTAGGTATTTGAACCTTGCACTCCAAAAATCACTGCGTAAACTCCAACAACAAAGTTCGTTGCTTCAACACTGCGATCTTATCTCTTGCAGCCTTAACCGTGTTGTCAGGCTGCCAAGCGTCACGAAGGAATTGAATGAAGATAGCCCAAACGGTCAGTTTCTCATCATTCTCCACCAATGTCCTCAACCATGCTCCCGATGCCACTTTAAGAAGACCACCCGCGTAGTGAATCTTCTCAAGGTCTGATAGGCTAGGAAAATTCTTGAGATAATTCGCAACGGAGAATAGCCACGTGTCCAAGTTCTTGTGCCTTGCAGGATCGAACTCGTCGAGAAGTCATAATTTCCGTCTCCTGTAGTCCCTCTCCATGCCAAAATGAGGTCGCTCACCAAGACGAGATTCCAAAGCTGCGACGGTGTTGTTCAGCTGCGCGTTCTGTAATGTAACGCTTTCTAACTCCCTGAGAACTTGAACTCACATTTCTGTAGTGGATACACCGTGTTCGTCCATGCTGTTGAATCACGCGGAATAGTTCTCATACCAGTGTAAAAGTGACAAAAATAAGCACCACAATACACCACAATGCACAGCGAAAAGCTCCAAGGATCTTCCCGTAGCAACAGCAGGAGCACACAGCGATGACAAACAAGGTTGCGCTTTATTACTCGGGAGAAGATTATAAGATTCAGCGCTCGCTGCGAATGTCTACTCAAAGAGTGTCTTGCTGACTAGGCTTACTTCACTATTTAAACTAACTAGCTGGTAGTCAACCTAGTATTGTACAACTGTACACGTGGACCTTCACGGTCAACCGAGACAGATCTAAAAATATCCTAGTAGAACAACACCGTTCTATATACATTCCGCAGCGTTGCTATACTGCTAAGCTGCGCTGCTATGCTGCTACGCTACTAAGTTGCTACGCTCCTATGTTGCACTGGTTTAGAATCGCAGCTGCGCTGCTCTGACACCGCAACTATAACAGCGTAGTTGCTAGCTACTAAGTACCTAACTCTGTAACCTTGTTACACAGAAGCTGAAAAGAGAACATTTCCACGAGTAGGATTTCCAGAAAAACCTTTGTGATATTGGCTTTTGCTGCTAACCCAGTCTGTATAAACCTGTCTCATTAGCCTTTTTCAGCTTAGGACATTACCTGTATCCATGACCCTTCTCAGAACAATAGAAACATGTAATAGAAGATTGTCTATTTGGCCTCTGATTAAACTGATTCTGATTTTGGTTACACTGGATCCTATTCTGATTGAATTGAGCTCTTTTGTCAAAGTCTGTTGCAAAAGCTTCAACCTTTCCTTCTCTTTCAAAGAGTTTAGTATTAGACTCTTCCTCCAATATAAGATTATATGCTAATTGAAACGACCAACTAGCTTTATCATGACTCTTTAAGTGAGCAGACACACCTTTTATGCTTATAGGAAGTCCTCTAATAAACAAAGCTGTCTGCTGAAACTCAAGAAATGACCCCCCAGCACAAGAGTGTGCATCAATAAGTGCACGAAAATTTTCACAATACTCAACCATAGTTCCCCCCGAGTATTTGTACCCCCAAATTTTTCCAACCAATAAGAGCTCCTCTTAGACATTCGCTTTCTCAAAAGCAGATTTCAGTGATGTCCAAATCTCCTTCGCCTTCTTCATTTTCAAGCGAGACATGACCAAGTTTTTTGAAATACAAATAATTAGATTGTTCTTTGCCATTGAGTTCTTTTTCGCCCAACTTGGATCTGATTCATCAAAGGAGCCATCCAAGACCCCCAATAAAACAGCAGTTTCAAACGAAGATTCAACCATCGCCGCCCAATACACATACTTTTGGCCATTGAAAATAGGAATTCTTGTCAAAAGGCCCATAACCTGTTGTTCTACAACCACCGTTGCAAGAGTGGAACCAACAGTAGTAGTGGAAGTAGACATGGAAAACAACAAAAGCTATCAAGCACCTACTCAACAACCAACTTTCAACTTACACAAAATATGACTAAGAAGGTCAATATGCCTCAAATTTGCCATAGTGATACACAACACAGTAAACTAACAATTTCCAAAATTGTAGCCCAAATGACTCAGTAAAACATAAGATATGATGTCTGGAAGTTTCCCAAAAATTGCCTTTAGAAATTTATATTCCCAAAACTAGATTCTACAAAATTAGCTAAGTCCTAAGTTATATACTCACAATGTGTATCTATTGGTCTACACTAATTTAGGTAACTGTTATTGCGGTTATTATCTTGACTAACGACAAAGTATTCTACCTGTACATTTCTGTACTGTTAGTACCTCAAAAACCCTAATTACTACTTTCCAAAAACCTAATTAGTGGAACACTATTTTTTATTACACTAAACTACAAAACAATGTTTATTTAGATATTTTCAGA
Source organism: Zygnema cylindricum (assembly GCA_037447655.1). NCBI lineage: Eukaryota > Viridiplantae > Streptophyta > Zygnematophyceae > Zygnematales > Zygnemataceae > Zygnema > Zygnema cylindricum. The sequence goes on along the minus strand of JBBHKE010002227.1, from coordinate 396,817 downwards.
TTTTGAACCGTACACAAAACGTTCCAGATGCTTAGTCAGCGGTAGTCGCTAAAGTCCAGCCGACTGTGGTCGTGTAGTACGAAGCACCTGAGTGCTTCGTCACTTGTGGTCCCACGTGAATCACGCTTGTGGTCCCTCGTGAATTGCGCTTGTGGTCCCAGGTGAATCGCGTCCGTTGGAACAAATTCAATCGACGATGGTATCGTCGAACCGTACCATATATTTCCAAAATACCCGGTTCAGATCCCGTTCGTCCGATCCTATGAATCCAATCGTCAACTACGTGACGGGTGTGGCTGACTGTCGACGCCACTCCTTAAAACCTGCATACGATCTCTTGCCGACGCGTGTCCCTGTAAAAGTACAATATACTCTATTGTACTTTTGCTACTGTAACACTAATTAATGTAAGTATTACAAATTAATGTAAGTATTACAACAGACTACTTAGAAAATATTCTAATTAAGGTAAGTATTACAACAGACTACTTAGAAAATATTCTAAGTTGTTTTAACCCTATCTACTGAAATAAAGATTTCTAAATTACAACACTTTTTTGTTTTTTTTTATTTATATACTGTTAGTGTAAGATTTTCTGTTGAAATTCTTACTTATATGTTGTGTACCCAAAATGTCAGAAAAGTACTGAAGTTAATGTTTCATGTCTATCTTTTTATTTTTTTTTAATCTTTCTTCGTCTCAAAAGCTAAAAACTGGAACCTTTGAGGTTTAAAATGCAACAAAAAAACCCTAAACAAATGTTTTTTAATAAGAAATGGTCGAAGCAAATTTTGTATTACTTGCAGATTTGCGTTGGAAAAATGTTGTAAAAAACATTCGTCATTTATTTCCTTTGTCCTTAAAAACCTCATACAACTCTTAATTGTGGCAAACAAAAGAGTGGTAAAACTGTTAAAAAAATGTTAAAAAGAAGAAAATGTTCTAACAAATCAAGGTTGAACTTTCGGTCTTAGGTTACAACCAATGAATTTTTTTTTCCTTTTCCCCTCTTTTTTTTTAATATACTTTCTTATCCCAATATAACATATGTTTTTTTTTTTTTCGGTAGATGTTTAGTATTGCCGAGTGCACGTATCGATCTCGAATTGAGGCGAAATGGATATTGTTTGGGGATGCTGACGAGTAAGAAAACTCTAAAACATCCAGAAAAGCCCTAAAAAATCATAAAAATAGTAAGTAGGAAAACCCTAAACCATCCTAAAAATCCCTGAAAAATCATAAAAATAGTAAAATACTCCAATTTTTAACTTTTTCATGAAGGAAGTACAGGAAACAAAAACAAACTCTAAAACTATAGCAAATCCTACAACCCAATCTTAAATATCTTGAAAAGTTAACTCAAATTCAAACTTATTTTATAAAAAAATTCACAAATTTATAAACAGCTTTATTAACAATTTGAAAGAGTCAAGTTTGAAAGTTTCAAGGAACCCTAAAATTCTCCTTTTTTATCTAAGATTTTTCCAACTCAAAGAACGCCTAAACTTTAGTTTTCTCTTTGTTTTTTTTCTTTCTCTTTTTTTTTATTTTTTTAGAAAACGTGATAAATTCCTTCCACTCACTACTTACCATCAAGGTTAACAAAAACCCTAAAATCTTTTTCTTTATAATTCTTTTCCTTTTTTCTTTTGTGGGGGGGCGGGGGGGGGAGGGGGGAGAGAGTCTTTACCCAATACTATTCCGAACACTCTTTAAAGTTGCCCACACTAGTTACTTTTTCGGAAATGAAGCACCTCAAGTTTCTATAATTAAGACCTTAAAAAAACCTACATGTTTTTCTTAGATACATGTTTTTCTACATGTTTTTCTTCTCTTTTTTGTTTTCTTTAGGTACCACGTTCCAATATTTCCCAACACTTTTGAATGAGCTGTCTATTTTTTTTTATTATTATTTATTTAAAGCACCTTAACCCAATATTTCCCAAGACTTCAAATAGTTCGTTATTCAAGTTCCTAGGAAAATCTAAATTGTCCCTCAATTTTTTATTTTTTTTAAAGGTATTTTTATTATTTATTTAAGGTACCTTGACCCAATATTTCCCTAACTCTTCAGATAGTTGTTATTCAAGATCCTCGGAAAATCTAAATTGTGCCTTTTTTTTTTTTAAGGTACTTTGATCCAGTGTTTCCCAACACTGGATAGTTTATTATCCAAATATCCGAATGAAGCGTGGATAAGTCATCAGGGCTATGATTGGGATGTTACAAAATGTAAAAAAGAGGAAGGGGAGGAAGGAGAAGGAGAGAAAAATTTAATAATTGGAAAAATGTTTGACCGAGAAAAATATCCTTTTGGAAAAGGAGTTTTCACTGGAGGAAGAGGACATCGAAAAGTCATTGTGAATCCAAGGCTGGTGCGTCTTTTTTTCTTTTTTTTGTTATCTTTTTGCCCCCTTCTATTTCTACTGGCCTCGAGAAACATTTATTTATTCAACAATATGCCTTTTATTGACCAAGAGAAATTTACAAGTCCCGTGCAAACAGTTTATTTCCTAGTTTTATTCCTATTTTCAACATTGTTTATTTTTTTTTTAATTATTTGTTTTGGCCAACAATAAACGGTCGACACACAATAATAACTACACTGCCTACCACTATTATGTCGGTAAATAATTAGTGTTAGCACTTTATTAGAATTAACTCCTTGACATTAACACTTTATTAAAATTAACTACTCTACATTAACACGTTATTAGAACTAACTACTCTACATGAACACTTTATCAGAATTAACTACACTAAAATAGGTTTTCCAACGTGGTTCATTATGAGCCACTTATCTAGTTAAGTGTAAATTAACACAATTTTATTATTTTGGGTCAAAAAGCACTCACTTAAATTAGAGTGATCCACTCTAATAGTGATGGACAGTGTCCTTTTGTGAAATATTTTTGTTTCCGATGCCCTCCTCCTACCTCCTCACCTCTCCCCTCTCATCCTACCTCCTTCCCCCTCCTCCGCCCATCTCCCCCCTCCCCTCTGTTGTCCTCTTATTCCTGCCCCTCCACTCCCTAACATTCCTTCTCTTTTCCACTTTCCCATCTCCTTCAACAAACTCATTGGGCGCGAACATTTTAACTAAGTAGCTTCCTCCCCTCTTGCTGTCCTCTTATCCCTGCCCCTCCACTGCCCTTATCTTTTCCTCTCCTCCCTCTCCCTTCCTTCTCTCCTTCCCCTTGCCTTCCGCTCTCCTTCAACAAACTCATTGCGTGCGGACATTTCAAACTAAGTATCCGTACAGCAGGAAAATATTAAGAGATGAAGGTGACAACTTCACGTTACACATTTACAGATGTCCATAGTCATATTTTGTTATTTTCCAATAAATTGTCTTTGCAAACGCGAAAATTGTCACAGGCTCTTGACATCCTCACTTAAAAAACTGTGAAAGACCAACCCCGATGACTCTGCGTAAGCAGGAGTCAACACTAATCAAACACTAATCAACAAAAGCTTGCCGCCCTCAGCCACCCAAAACTGTCTACTCACACATTAGAATACAAAACCCACTGCACCACGACAGACGCTGCCTTTCACCTTTTCTTACAACTTTTTTTTTCTCCTTTCTTTTTTTCTAATCTGCTCTATAGCAAGCGCACTAAGAAAGCACCGAATCGTAATGTACTCCGTAATTTACTCCTTGACTCTATAAGGTTCTCTGTGATGTACTCCGAAAGGTGTTCTGTGGTGTACTCCGCAAGGTACTCCGTGATGTACTCCCTAAAGTACTCCATAATGTGCTCTGTAACGTACTCCGTATTGTACTTTGTAGTGTACTATGTAAGGTACTCTGTAGCGTACTGTACTCTGTAAGGTACTCCCTGATGTACTCCGTAATGTACCCCGTAAGGTACTCGGCAATGTACTCCGCAATGGACTCCGTAAGGTACTCCGTAATTTACAGTACCGGCAGGTTGATAGGCCATCCCAGCCGATTTCACCTTGTTGTCGGTCTGTTCCTTTTCCCGATGCATGAAGACTTTCTTACTCCTCCCCCTCTGAATAGGTCTTTTTTTTTTCCCGGTAGGTCAATTTTTATCAACATTTTTTTCTAAAATGTTTGCGTTTCCGATTCCTTTTTTTTCGTTTTTCTTTTTTCTTTTTTCTTTTTTCCTTTTTTCTTTGGATAGGTCGATTTTCCGAGCATCCATCATGTTGATCACGGTCCTCGGGGAATCGATCTCGATCCTTATTCGGAAGCTCGACATCAACATTATCGAGGCATGGGAGCTATTTTATTCGAAGAAAAGATATGTAAAGATCCGATTCAAGTGAATAATGAGACGAGTGTGGAGGACGAATATATGTCTCACATCATAGATTTTGTAAGAAAGTGCTTGTCGGGTACCCCAAAGGTATGTTTACAATTTTTATTTATTTTTTGTTCGTTATTTTTACACACTTTTTTGAAGTCTAAAAACGTATCACATGAAAAAAAATAATGAAATGAAAGGAAATGGAAATTCTGCCTTTTTTTTGGTAAAGTTGTGTGTTCGTTTTGCTTTCTGTTTGTGCCTTTTTCAGAGCTTATTTTTTCTTATTTAATTATTTTCATTTTTTCAATCATTTATTTCATAAATCAATTCTTTATTAGGCCAAAACAGCTGTTTCGGTTGCATCAACTTGTAAAAACCAACTTTTGTCCTTTTGATTTTAAAATTAACGATCCATTTTCTGTACTTTCTCCTTATTTTGTTTTTTCTCCAGGCATGTTTTGATAAGTTGCAGCAAAAAAAATCGACTATTCCCTGACAACATCACCACAAATAAATAAATAATAACCAAGTCAAAAATCAAAAATCAAAAATCAAAATTGTTCCGTTGAGAGTACTCCAATCGACAAAAACGAGCTTTTCTCGGGGTATTTATTTTTATGCCCTTTACGGTCATTTCTTAAATACAGTAATTGTGCACCTTAGGAAACATACTTATTGAAAACTTTGGAGTCCTAAGCTGTTTCAGAAACGTTGTAAAATACGGAAAAAATCAATAGATAAAAGAAAACGGAAATTATTTTTGGGTTTGGCAAATATTCAATATTTAAAATCCATTTTTGATGTTCCCTCCCTCCTTTCTCCCTCCCCCCCTCCCTCCCTCCCTCTCCCCCTCCCTCCCCCCCCCCCCCCCCCCTCCTCTACAGCCCTCGCATTGATACCCGGATCGCCCCCTTCATAACGCTGATTATTGGATGTCAAATATTAGATTGTTTCGTAGTTGAACATTTCCATTCTTAATTTCTCTCGGTTTTTAACTTGTCTGCAAGAAAAGTATTATAAGAGATCTACTAGCCCAAACCTTAATTACTTAAACCTTAATTACTTCAACCTTAATTACTTAAAGCTCATTCACTTATACCTTAATAAATTAAAGTTTATACCTTAATTACTTAAAAGTTCTTTAAAAGTGAGTACTACGATAGGCTTGGCCGAAATCGGGAAGTTTTTATAACTATCAGAGAAAAATCTGTATAATCAAGACAAATCCACTCGGACACTTGTCTTTTAGTGAATTCATATGCAGCCGTATAACACAATTGTAAACCTAACCAGATGTATTACTCAAAGATTCTTTTTAAGAACAGAACGGACTCTCAACATGTACTACAAATCTATTTGACTGTTTGTTTTGCGGGAATGAAATTGGTCGTCTGTTGAAAACCTCACTTGTGGTCGAATGTTAGCGGATTTTTTGTTGCAAATGGATTTCGACATGTATTCAGGGTAAAACGCCATTGTAAAGAAGAGCTTTTTGTTACGCTAAATCTTGACGCACTTGCGAGCACTTTTTATCCCAACCAAAAAATTCGACCAGAAAAATCTTCTTATTTGCTGACGTTATAAAATAAGAGACCGTAAAAAAGGGCTCTTCGTTACAATGGCATTTTAGCCTTAGACATAGTTTTCCATATCTTACAAGATTTTAACATATTTTGACAAAAACAGATTTTGAAGCGATTACTTGTCTTCTTTTTGAAACTTGGAACTACAAACAGAAACTATTAGTGAAATGAAAAAAAATAGCATTACGATCGCTGTTTTAGATTCGATGACTTGAAGCCAACAAAACATGAACACACATTAACTAAATAGTAGTGTAACCGCTTTAGTTTGTGAAATGTCGATGTTTGAACATGTGGAAACAGGTTTGCGCGATTTCCCCTAGTCTTTATTAGTGTGGATCAACTCTGAGTGTGCTTTCTTGTGTCGACGACTTTATTTGAAACTTTCTATGTACTTTTGTACGAAATCAGGAGCAGCTAGCGTACGGAATTGACACTGATCAAATCGTGGTAAATGACAAAAATGTCTCATTAATTCTAGGGATGCTGAATTTGTGTTATTAACACTAATAGTGATCCATGGTGTACTACACTAAACTTGGCGAATCAACTTTTATTGTTTTTTAGCGTTTTTTAACGTTGCTTAAGATGTTTAAGGATATTTAACGATTTAACTGTTTAAGTTGGTTCAATTCGGCAATATCTTTCGGTTTGGTTTAGTTCTGGGTTTTCAAACCGGGTTTTAGACCGTTTCGTCCGGCTCAGCCCAAAGCAAAACCGAGCCGGTTCGAGCCGACCTGTCCAATTGCTACTGGTACTTTATTATATGGGTTTTACACGTTCGGAGAATACTGAAGAATCTTACGGTGCAATTTCATTGGAACTCGTTTCGTCGGAAAAAGAAAATGTTTTCAAAGGTACCTCTAGACGGGAGGAGCTGTCGCTATACAAACCTACCTTTCATTCACACCTGCGAATCTCTCACAAGTGTAAAAGTTAATGGTCTTAATACATGTGTAACCGCCTTAAAATGTATGAAATATTTAATCCTTGTTGTATCTGTGTTCCAAACTTCCAATCACTACACCGCCAATCGTTATTAGCTTTGTGTACACTAATTCCGTCCCGCTTTTTTTTTTTTTATTCTCCATTAGTGTAGTTCATTCTATTTTTTTCTTTATTCTATTTAGGGTTATTTTCAGTACGTTGTCTCTTAAGTAGAGTTGTGTACTGTCAGTGTCAGACGGTACATAAATGTACCTTTTTAAGTTTAAAATTACAATAAATTAGTTTTAGTAACCGCAGACGCATGAGAATGTGCGTAAGGTACATCACGTATGTAAGATACTCCATAGCGTACTGTACTTTGTAAGGTACTCCGTGATGTACTCCCTAAAGTACTCTATAATGTGCTCTGTAACGTACTCTGTGTTGTACTTTGTATTGTAATATGTAAGGTACTCCGTAGCGTACTGTACTCTGTAAGGTACTCCGTGATGAACTCCCTAAAGTACTCCTTAATGTGCTCTGTAACATACTCCGTATTGTGCTTTGTAGTGTACTATATAAGGTACTCTATAGCGTACTGAACTTTGTAAGGTATTCCGTGATGTACTCCCTAAAGTACTCCATAATGTGCTCTGTAACTTACTCCGTGTTGTACTTTGTAGTGTAATATGTAAGGTACTCCGTAGCGTACTGTACTCTGTAAGGTACTCCGTAATGTACTCCCTAAAGTACTCCTTAATGTGCTCTGTAACTTACTCCGTGTTGTACTTTGTAGTGTAATATGTAAGGTACTCCGTAGCGTACTGTACTCTGTAAGGTACTCCGTAATGTGCTCCCTAAAGTACTCCATAATGTGCTCTGTAACGTACTCCGTGTTGTACTTTGTAGTGTACTATGTAAGGTACTCCGTAGCGTACTGTACTCTGTAAGGTACTCCATAATGTGCTCCCTAAAGTACTCCATAATGTGCTCTGTAACGTACTCCGTGTTGTACTTTGTAGTGTACTATGTAAGGTACTCCGTAGCGTACTGTACTGTGTAAGGTACTCCGTGATGTACTCCCTAAAGTACTCCATAATGTGCTCTGTAACGTACTCCGTGTTGTACTTTGTAGTGTACTATGTAAGGTACTCCATAGCGTACTGTACTTTGTAAGGTACTCCGTGATGTACTCCCTAAAGTACTCCATAATGTGCTCTGTAACGTACTCCGTGTTGTACTTTGTAGTGTACTATGTAAGGTACTCCGTAGCGTACTGTACTCTGTAAGGTACTCCGTGATGTACTCCCTAAAGTACTCCATAATGTGCTCTGTAACGTACTCCGTGTTGTACTTTGTAGTGTACTATGTAAGGTACTCCATAGCGTACTGTACTTTGTTGTTAAGGGTAATTTCCGGTCAGTTTCCATAAGTCAACATTAGTCTCATTTCGTCTTATGTCAACCGAGACCGTACTCCACTTATTCAAGTACGGTCTCGTCAACTTAGTCTTTTGTCCTACGAGAACAAAGACCGTACTCCACTTATTCGAGTGTGGTCTCGTCCACTTTAGTCTCATTTGTCCTATGTGAACAAAACCGTACTCCACTTATTCAAGTGCGGTCTTATAATTGTACTTTTGGTCTTATTCTTTCCTTTTCTTTTCGTCGGTCAACTTTGTCTAATAGATTTGGTCTTTGTGTAGCCGCCCAAATCTACTTTGTGTAGCGTAGTTCAGTACTATCCACAGTAATTAGCATTTTGTAACTTTGTATAAAAGGATCTCGTTTCATAATAAAATTATCAATCTCGATCACACAATTCAAATGTTTTGACTCTCTCTATCTTTTATTATGGCGTCCAATAATCCTACTCCTATATTTGTAAGGTACTCCGTGATGTACTCCCTAAAGTACTCCATAATGTGCTCTGTAACGTACTCCGTGTTGTACTTTGTAGTGTAATATGTAAGGTACTCCGTAGCGTACTGTACTTTGTAAGGTACTCCGTGATGTACTCCCTAAAGTACTCCATAATGTGCTCTGTAACGTACTCCATGTTGTACTTTGTAGTGTACTATGTAAGGTACTCCGTAGCGTACTGTAATCTGTAAGGTACTCCGTGATGTACTCCCTAAAGTACTCTATAATGTGCTCTGTAACGTACTCCGTGTTGTACTTTGTAGTGTACTATGTAAGGTACTCCGTAGCGTACTGTACTTTGTAAGGTACTCCGTGATGTACTCCCTAAAGTACTCCATAATGTGCTCTGAGATGAGTGTGGAGGACGAATAAATGTTTCACATCATAAGTTTTGTAAGAAAGTGCTTGTCGGGTCCCCCAAAGGTATGTTTACAATTTTTATTTATTTTTTGTTCGTTATTTTTACACACTTTTTTGAAGTCTAAAAACGTATCACATGAAAAAAAATAATGAAATGAAAGGAAATGGAAATTCTGCCTTTTTTTTGGTAAAGTTGTGTGTTCGTTTTGCTTTCTGTTTGTGCCTTTTTCAGAGCTTATTTTTTCTTATTTAGTTATTTTCATTTTTTCAATCATTTATTTCATAAATCAATTATTTATTAGGCCAAAACAGCTGTTTCGGTTGCATCAACTTGTAAAAACCAACTTTTGTCCTTTTGATTTTAAAATTAACGATCCATTTTCTGTACTTTCTCCTTATTTTGTTTTTTCTCCAGGCATGTTTTGATAAGGTGCAGCAAAAAAATTCGACTATTCCCTGACAACATCACCACAAATAAATAAATAATAACAAAGTCAAAAATCAAAAATCAAAATTGTTCCCTTGAGAGTACTCCAATCGACAAAAACGAGCTTTTATCGGGGTATTTATTTTTATGCCTTTTACGGTCATTTCTTAAATACAGTAATTGTGCACCGTAGGAAACATACTTATTGAAAACTTTGGAGTCCTAAGCTGTTTTAGAATCGTTGTAAAATACGGAAAAAATCAATAGATAAAAGAAAACGGAAATTGTTTTTGGGTTTGGCAAATATTCAATATTTAAAATCCATTTTTGATGTTCCCTCCCTCCTTTCTCCCTCCATCCCTCCCTCCCTCCCCCTCCCCCCCCCCCCCCCCTCCTCTATAGCCCTCGCATTGATACCCAGATCGCCCCCTTCATAACACTGATTATTGGATGTCAAATATTAGATTGTTTCGTAGTTGAACATTTCCATTCTTAATTTCTCTCGGTTTTTAACTTGTCTGCAAGAAAAGTATTTTACGAGATCGACTAGCCCAAACCTTAATTACTTCAACCTTAATAACTTAAAGCTCATTCACTTATACCTTAATAAATTAAAGTTTATTCCTTAATTACTTAAAAGTTCTTTAAAAGTGGGTACTACGATAGGCTTGGCCGAAATCGGGGAGTTTTTATAACTATCAGAGAAAAATCTGTATAATCAGTACAAATCCACTCGGACACTTGTCTTTTAGTGAATTCATATGCAGCCGTATAACACAATTGTAAACCAAACCAGATGTATTACTCAAAGATTATCTTTAAGAACAGAACGGACTCTCAACATGTACTACAAATCTATTTGACTGTTTGTTGTTTTACGGGAATGAAATTGGTTGTCTGTTGAAAACCTCATTTGTGGTCGAATGTTAGCGAATTTTTGTTGCAAATGGATTTCGACATGTATTCAGGGTAAAACGCCATTGTAAAGAAGAGTTTTTTCTTGACGCACTTGCGAGCACTTTTTATCCCAACCAAAAAAATCGACCAGAAAAATCTTCTTATTTGCTGACGTTATAAAATAAGAGACCGTAAAAAAGGGCTCTTCGTTACAATGGCATTTTAGCCTTAGACATACTTTTCCATATCTTACAAGATTTTAACATATTTTGGCAAAAACAGATTTTGAAGCGATTACTTGTCTTCTTTTTGAAACTTGGAACTACAAACAGAAATTATTAGTGTAATGAAAAAAATAGCATTATGATCGCTGTTTTAGATTCGATGACTTGAAGCCAACAAAACATGAACACACATTAACATATATAACACAAAATAGTAGTGTAACCGCTTTAGTTTGTGAAATGTCGACATTTGAACATGTGGAAACAGGTTTGCGCGATTTCCCCTTGTCTTTATTAGTGTGGATCAACTCTGAGTGTGCTCTCTCGTGTCGACGACTTCATTTGAAACTTTCTATGTACTTTTGTAAGAAATCAGGAGCAGCTAGCGTACGGAATTGACACTAATCAAATCGTGGTAAATGACAAAAATGTCTTATTAATTCTAGGGATGCTGAATTTGTGTTATTAACACTAATAGCGATCCATGGTGTACTACACTAAACTTGGCGAATCAACTTTTATTGTTTTTTAGCGTTTTTTAACTTTGCTTAAGATGTTAAAGGATATTTAACGGTTTAACTGTTTAAGTTGGTTCAATTCGGCAATATCTTACGGTTTGGTTTAGTTCTGGATTTTCAAACCGGGTTTTAAACCGTTTCGTCCGGCTCGGCCCAAAGCAAAACCGAGCGGGTTCGAGCCGACCTGTCCAATTGCTACTGGTACTTTATTATACAAGTAAATCAACGCCCGTTACACGGGCATGTACCCTGTCCAGTTTATCATGCCCTTTTTTCATGCCCTTTTTTCATGCCCGTTTTACATTTCCGTTTTTCATGCCCGTTACAAAAAACAAACACCCGTACCTTTTCGGTAGCGTTACATTGTGCCAGCCGTACGGCGGTATATACTGCTGAACTTCCGGCAGCGTTACATTTGCGTGGTTCACACATTAAAAATGGGAAAACGGTATGGTATAAAAACGGTACATTTTTTTGTTCGCCGTGAACTGGGACGTGACGCTAGCCTACATCAACTACACAGCCAATCCCTATTAGCGTAGAAGTTTCTTTAGCGTATACGAATAATTAGCGTGGTTTACGCTAATTGGGAATTTGGAAATTTTGGAAGAAATCGATTACTCTAATTAGGAATTAGGTTTTTTTTCAAATAGTGTTGATAATTCTATTTGAGAATAAAAGAAAAAAAAGCGGGACGGGATTAGCGTACACAACGTCAGCGCCAATCGCTATTAGAGTCAAGGATTAAATAGCGTCAAAAAACAATTAGAGTTATTAATTCTAATTTAGTATCTGAGACGTGGCAGATTATGGTCCACGTACTTAAATAGCGCTATTAATTGTATTTCAGGTTTTTTTTTTGAAAAAAGGGCACCGAATTGGCGTTATATACTCTAATAGCGATTGGGGGTGTAGCGTGTCGTGATATGAGCCACTTGTCCGTACGAAAAGTAAACGCTTTGCGGACATGATATGTACAAAGCCTTCCAAATCATACTGTACTGCCACGAAAGCGTTTGTACAGACCGAATAGACCGAAAATAACCCAGGAGGAACTTAGAACATGCCCAAAAAAAAAACCTCGGGCGCCCGAAAAAAAAAACAGCAAAGGAGCAAAATTATTAGTATTAACACAGTTAGTAGTCTATATAATTAGTGCTAGTACAGTTCTAAATACTGTTTAGTTAGCATTAACACAGTTATTAGTGTCTATAATAAGTTTAGTACGGTTATAAGTCCATATAATTAGTGTTAATGCAGCTACTAGCACTTAGAGTGGATAAAACATGCCAAAAACAAACATGGAATTAATAAATTACTATTATTATATAAGAATTTTCCGGATCTACAGGTAAAAAATATGTGCGCAACTGCCGAGCTATTTGTGTTGACTCGGGTGTAGAAGGATGAATAATTGCTATTTTTTCAATTTTTGATTAGCATTTGCCATAAAATAAATAGTACATCATCAAGTTGTTAGGTGTTAGCTCTTTCTTTTGGTGTTTTGTTTGTTGTTTTTTACTTTTTTGGGTGTTTTCCATCTACTAGCTGTCATTTCGTGTTTTCGTTGCTTTTGCCTTGCTTATCGTTTTTGGTTTCTCCCCCAACATGTAGTTTTTCAGTTTTTGTCGTGCTACTTCTCTTTTGTTTCGCGCTTTTTAATAAAGTCAGCCCCATGTTACAAAAGCCGAAGCTACAGTAATACTTCACTTAAAAAATACTCTCCCATTACGATCCTTGAGAGCCCCACTAAACTACCAAAACCAATTCCGGAAAGATAAATTCTATTAAAGTACAATAAATTTGTAGTATAAGCAATTGCAGGTAAAAAATATCCCAAAGCATGACCTGAAGAAAAAGAGCAATTACATTCACATTGGTCGCTCATTGTAAATGCCTTAGTAAATTCTCTTTTTCCATTAAATTCCTCTAAATGACGTGGCCTTGCTCGTCAAAATTTTCTTTAAACACTTCATTTACCACCAAACTAGTAGAAATCATAGCAGCAATAACAAAAAAAAAACATCCCAGATCTAAGAATTCTTTTATAAGACCTGTATTTAATAGCAATGTATACAAGGTATATCAGACAAACTAAGGTAAATAATTTAATCAACGAAGGCAATAGTGCGTGGATCTAATAAACCAAAAAAAAATCCTTATATATAAACCCATTCGCCTCAAAATAAAAGGGTTGAGAAAAATAAATATCTAATTCAGGAAATGCAATAAGTAAAAGCGTAAGAAAAGCAGTAATTTTTAGGCTTATATTAACAAGGTAATTATTTATCCATGGACTAAACATCATAGCTAGTTTATATAATTAACACAGAAAAACATAATAATATAGAAAAATAAATGTCATTCAACCCAAAAACTTAAAAAGATAAATTTTTATTTGTTCCACTCGGCGGAGCAAATGAAATATGTATATGTTAATTTATACCATTTCCAGGGAAAATGGATAATGGTAGATTGTGGTAGTGGTTTTGCAGACGAATACCTAACGAGTGCAGATATGGTAGTAGCATATTTAAAATTTATTGAAAAGCATAAAAAAAACCTACTTGGCTTGGTTCTTACTCACGCACACGAAGATCATCTCAGAGCTATACAGTATTTATGGAATAGCCTAGAATGCCTTATATATACTACTAAGTTTACAATAAACTTTTTTTAAACGAAAAAATCAGAATATGCTTTTGCTAATGATATCAAAATAAACGAGGTCAAAGCCGGGGATAAATTTGACCTAGGTCCTTTTTTAATTGAAATGATACCTTTAACCCATTCGGCTCCTTAGATGCATGCATTAATGATCAGAACTGTTGTCGGCAACATTATGCATACTGGCGATTTGAAATTTGATCCCGACATAGTAGGCAAATTGTCAGATTTTGGTATATTAAAAAAATGTGGAGATGAAGGAGTTTTAGCCTTAGTCTGCGATTCAACCAACGTTTTCAATTCAGGTACCTCAGGCTAAAAAATAGATGTTTGAAAAAGCCTTATAGATATTGCTGGCTGCCCAAAGATGGTGGTCGTTACAACTTTTGCTTCTAACCTTGCAAGGTTAAATACTTTGATTCATGCAGGTCAAAAAGTCGGAAGAAAAATTGCTCTTACCGGAAGAAGCTTGCACAGGATGCTTGCTGCGGCTCAAGAAAGATGATATTTACATGATATTGATACTTTGATAGATGAAAGGTCTATAAAAAATTATAAAAGAGAAGAACTATTAATTATAGCAACCAACCGGTTGTCAAGGTGAACCAATGGCAGTAACCGCTAAAATGGTTAATAGAGTCCATCCTTCGGTAAAATTAGCTCAAAAGTATATGGTTATATTTTCTTCAAAATTATTCCGGCAACGACAAAAAGATTTTCAGAATGTTTAACACTTTTGTCAGGATGGGGGTTGAAGTAATTACCGAAAGAGACCACTTTGTTCACGTATCAGGGCATCCAGCTATTGAAGAATTAAAGAATATTTAAGAGCTGATTAGGCCTAAAATTTGCATTCCAGTACACCGTGAACCTGTTCACATCCATGAACATGTAAAATTAGCTAAAGCTAGCGGAATAAAGAAAAAAGTTGAAGCGGAGAATAGGAGCGTTATCTTACTCGACGAGAAAGATCCTAAAATAATAGATATTGTAGAAAATGGGTATTTGGAGGTTGATGGAGATTATTTACTCCCTGATTCTTCCCCAATTTTTAAAATGCGACGCAGAATTTGTGATTCCGGTATTGTGGTTGCATCGATAATAGTTAATGGGAAAGCAGAACTTGTAACCAAACCTTTAATAGTAATGCCTCGCCTCCTTTACCCAAAAGAGGATGAGGACTTTTTAAATTCTATTACCCGGGAAGTGGCATAAACATTGCATAAACAAAGGAAGCAATTTAAGGGAAGATTATTAATCGACGAAATACAGGAATGTGCCAAGTCAGCAATTAGGCGAATATTAAAGCATGAGATTAATAAATCACCGATAATTATAGGCAATAGCGGCGAAATTGATTAACTATGCTTTTTATTATACAGAAAGTAAATTATACATAAGAATCCCGCTAAGCTATACCAGGTGATTGCATACTCCAAGTGATCATTTCTAATTACATTTAAATACGTAGAAGTTAAAGGAAAAGCTCCATCAGGTAAGTCCGTGTTGTTTATCTGCATTAAGTAAAAATATTTTTTAGTAATGCCCAATTTTTTGCTAGCCTCCAAGAATTACAGGGATGTACGTAGGATCTTAAGAGTTTTTGCTTTATTTTTATGCTGAAATTTTTCATCTTGTTGGCAAACTACTACCTTTGTTGGAATATGAGTAATTATAACAACTGAATATGTGGTGTTAACGTGCTGGCCTCCAGCACCTGATGCCCTATAGGTGTCTATTCTTAGGTCTTTTTCTTCTATTTTAATATCCACTTCTTTTGCTTCCGGTAAAACGGCCACTGTCGCTGCTGATGTATGGATTCTACCGCTTGATTCGGTTAGTCGGTTTGGGGCTCTTTGAACTCTATATACTCACACTGTATAATTAGTATAAGGACAGTTTTTAGTAATGTACAATTAGTATCAGGACAATTACTATATAATCAGATTTTTTACAGATATTTGTCTGTATAATTAATACTAAATCAATTTTCGGTCTGTATAATTAGTATTTGTACAGTTGTTAGGTTATATTTAATATTTGTACAGTTTTAGTATATATAATTAGTGTTATTATAGTTTTTAGTTTGTATAATCAGTATTAGTACAGTAATGAGTTAGTGTAATCAGTATTTGTACAGTTATTAGTCTGTATAATTAGTATTAGCACAGTTACTAGTATGTATAACTAGTACTGGTATGCTTATTTGTATAAATAATTAGTATAAGTACAAATGATTAGTATAAGTACAGTTACTAGTCTTTAAAATTAGAAGTATAATTAGTGCTAATACAGTTATTACTCTGTGTAATTAGTGTTGTGTAATTAGTGTTAGTACAGTTTTTAGTATGTATAATAGTGTTGGTACAATGGTTAGTAATATATTATTAACAGTTTTGAGTGATGTATAACTAGTTTTAGTCCTACTATTCGTCGGTATCATAACACAGGTACTAGTCTGTATAATTAGTAATTCTATTAGTATTTGTCTGTACAATTCGTATCTATACAGTTTTTAGTTTGTATAATTAGTGCTAGCATAGTTATTAGTCTGTACAACTAATATCAGTACAATTTTTTGTCTGTATAATTAGTATTAGCACATTATTAGTTCATGCAATTAGTATAAGTACATTTTGTTTAATAAGTATTTTTACAGTTATTAGTCTGTATAATATACAGTGGTAGTACAGTTATTATTTAATTACTATAAGTACTCATAGAAATGATACATTAACTGTCCTAATACTAATTAAAAATTACTAATAATTGTACTAACACTAACTATACCGACGAATAACTCTATGAATCCTAATTACACCGACTAATAAGTGTACCAATACCGATTATACAAACTCATAACTGGACTCATATTAAGTATACAAACTAATAGATGTACTAATACTTATCATAAATACTTATAACTGTACTAATACTGATTATGCTTACTAATAACTGTACTATTACTAATTATGCATTACTCATAACTGTCCTAATAATAATTCTACATTACCAATAAATGTACTAATCCTAATAATAATCCTAATAATGCATACTACAAAAGACAGTAATACAAAATATATAGATTAAGCACTTTACTAATACAAGATATGCAGGTTAAGCACTGTATTAATACTAATTATACAAACTAACAATTTTTCAAATTAATAATCATACAGACTGATAACTGTACTTATTCTAGATATTCATACTAATTATTTGTGTACTATCTGTATCAGTCCAGCTATTAGTACGTATAATTAGTCCAGTTATTAATACGTATAATCAGTATTAGTAAAGCTATTAGTATGTGAGTACAGCTATGAGTTTGTGTCATTAGTTTTGGTACAATTATTTTTTTGTAAAATTAGTATAGTACAGTTATGAATTTGTATAATAGTTATTAGTACAGTTTTTAATACGTATAATTAGTGTTTTATTGTTAGTAGTTTGTATAATCGGTATTGGTTCAGTTATTAGTTTGTATAATTAGTATTAAAACAATTAAAAGTCTGTATAATTAGTATTGATACAATTATTTGTCTCTATGATTAGTGCTGGTACAGCTATTAATGGTGTTTAATTAGTATTAACACGGTTATTACTTTGTATTTGTTTTTTTTTTTTTTTTTTTGTTTTTTTTTTTTTTTTTTACATTACGTGTTCTCTTATGTGATTGGTCCCTAGTTTGTTCATAAGTTTGCGACGGAATGAATTCTTTTACAGTTCACGTCGGTGCGCTTCGTTTTCGAAATTCTTCAAAAACGAAAAAGTGCATTCCAAACATGATGTCCGATGGCTGACTGCAGTTGCTGTTTGCTTTACGCAGTTGTCGAGATTTGACGCATAGAACATCTTTTGCCCACCGCTACGCTCCAAAACGGTCGAAACCAACCGGCCTAACCGTCACCGCCGCGTTTTTTTTCATTTTATGAAATTTGGCGTACGGATCCCAAAATTTATGACATTGTTTTCCCCTTTTTCAATGTGTAAACCACGCAATTGTACCACCCGTACGGCAATCTATACTGCTGACGGACGGCAACGTAAGTTTGTGCCAGCGGTACGGCCGTCCGTACTGCAAACGGACAGAAAAAATTGATGACAAAAAAAATTGATGATAGACACACCGCCTATATAAGGGTTTCCAGAAAGGAGACTATTTGTCTAAAATTTATATAGGGAATTTATATATGGATTGGTTTCGCACAGTCACTTACGTCATTCTGTCAAAAATTGTACGTTTGAAGTACACATTGGTACAAGTAAAGTACCGTTGAGTCTAAATTTGACGGTCAATCGTTTAGACAGTTTTGACTTTCAAAATATTGTTTGAACCGCTTAAACTTTTACCGCGCTTGCAAACGTCAACCGTCATAATCAAATTAACAATTCACACGGTCGGCGAACGTTTACGGTAACAAAACTGCAGCAACCACATGTAAATAAAAGTGTTGCAAACAGCCACTTTTTATCATTACGTGAGCTCCACCGTGAGAGCACGTTGGATATTAAATTAGCCGCGAAATTGAAATTTATTCGTTTAAGCGATACATTGAACTTAGACGCAATTTGAAACGTAACCTCTTTGAACCATAGTTCAAAAGTATGTGAAAGTACGCCGATACAATATGCCTATTGTACGCAAAACATAGAATATGACCTTAAGACCCATATTGTATTGGTCGTAAAATGAAAAAAAATAGTAACAGGGTTGAGTTGCACATCGATCGATAGAGAATTAAACGTCATGTCTAAATTTTGAAAAACATTTGGACAAAAAAAAATTTATGTGAGTTTTGAGGTATTTTTTATTTAAACCGTCAGATTTAGACGATTGGATAGTCACTGATCAAAGTAGCGATCTAAGAAGATCACATGAAAAGCCCATAACACAACTTAGGATAAGACTATCGTCAAATTCGAACGATCGGACGGTCGCCGATCAAAGTAGCGATTTAAGAAGATCACATGAAAAGCCCATAACACAACTTAAGATAAAGGCGCCTACAAAAGGCCTACAATAAAAACGCCTACTTTTGAACTATGGTTTAAACTGAAGTATTATAAGTCTTGTACGGAAATATTAAAACGCACGAAACGAAATAAACTTTGTACACTATAATAAAACGAACCGGCGTAAAAATATCAATTGAAATTAAATGAAAAGAATGCGCGTCGTCACGCGCGACCAAATCGAGCCACACTACCTACGAATCAACATTCCTACATTGACAGCGAAATTTCGTTTCGTGCGTTTTAATATTTTCGTACAAGACTTACGGTACTTCAGTTTAAAGAGGTTTCGTTTCAATTTGCGTCTAAGTTCAATGTAACGCTTAAACGACTAAATTTCAATTGCGGCTAATTTGATATCCAACGTGCTCTCACCGTGGAGCTCACGTAACGACAAAAAATGAATGTTTGCAACACTTTTATTTTCATGTGGCTGCCGCAGTTTTGTTTCCGTAAACGTTCAATGAATTGTTAATTTTATTGTGACACTCGACGTTCGTAGGCGCGACAAAAGTTTAAGCGGTTGAAACAATATTTTGAAAGTCAAAGCTGTCCAACCGATTGACCGTCAAATTTAGACTCAACGATACTTTCCTTATACCAATGTGTACTTCAAACGTACATTTTTTGACAAAATGACGTAAGTGATACTGTGCGCAACCAAAACAGTCACTGCCATGATAAATTCCCTTTATATAATACTACACCGTCAATCGTATTTAGCGTGTTGAACACTAATTCGGCGCCCCTAAATTTTGAGGGTTTTACCTAAAATAGGGTAAATGATATTAATTTTTCCTGTATGCTAATTACGAGATGAACAATTAGTGTACACCATTTTAATTTATGTATATTTTTATTAGTGTGGGGTACGGAACGTGTCGGTGCGTAAAAATATGTACTTTTAAATTATACAAGTACGGATAAATTGGATACAACCACGATTCGGTGTACGATTTAAAAAATTTCGAACTTATACCTGTTTTAGTGTACATTTATTTGTCACCTAACCGAAATTAGAGTTAGGAATTAATTAGAGTGAAAGTATGCGACAGTGTACGAATTGTCATAATTTGTACTTTTACCTATATTACTGTGAATATCCTCTCGACAAATCAGCTGTACCCATATTGGCGTTCGTTGAAAAATTAGTGTATAATTTTTTTTTCGAAATTTTTCAAAGTCAAAATTAGTGTACACGACACTAAATTATTCTACACACTAATAATTTCTACACGCTAAATACGATCGACGGTGTAGTAAATCATCGCCCGTTACGCGGGCATGTACCGTGTCCAATTTATCATGCCCGTACTGCGGACGCAAGGCAACGTCAAATTATGCCAACAGTATGCGGTCCGTACTGCGGACGCACGGCAACGTTATATTGTGCCAGCGGTGAGTGTAAAAGTTTATGGTATTAATACATGTGTAACCGCCTTAAAATGTATGAAATATTCAATCCTTGTTGTATATATGTTCCAAACTTCCAATCACTACAGTACAGTATACGCTAATCGCTATTAGAGTATATAACGCTAATTCGGTGCCCCTTTTTCAAAAAAAGAAACATGAAATACAATCCATAATTATATTTTTTCCATTATTCTTATTAGGGTTTATTTTCAATTAGCGTTAATAATGGAAGTACACTGTGATGGAAATAGTGTGGCGTACGGACAGGGTATCTCCATACGAAATGGTACTTTTTGAATTACAAAGGCATAAAAAGACACTTAACACTATTGCGCACACATGTGAATGTGCACTGGAAGAAAGAGACGCAAACTCGTCGACAAAAATCACGTTCTCATATGTTCGTCCGTCGACCGTGTGAACGGCGCGACGGCGTACGAATTGTCAGATTCTGTACGGATACACATACTACTGTAGACATTAAAGGGCGGGTATTTATTATTCAGGACAGATCCAAATTACCATAATCAAACAATTAGAATGTATGATTTTTTCCAAAATTTTCAAATTCTTAAATAGCGTACACCACTGTAATTATTATTATACGCTAATCAAACTCCCACGCTAATAACGATTCGCGCTAATAACGATTCGCGGTGTACAGTACCAACTTCCAATCACTACAGTACAGGACACCGTGCAAGATTCTCACCTTCCCATCGGCGCTCCCTATGGAAATCGGACAGGTGTGTACGAAGAAAATATGTTTTAAGCGGCGTAAAAAACATTAACTTGTTTTTGCTGACTCCGCGCGTTGCAGCAGTCTACTTGGAAACCCTTGCCTTGCTGGACCTGTGACGTGTAATACTGTGTGACGTCATAAAAACATTTGACTGCCTCTCACTTACAGACAGATGAGAGATTAAAGATTTAAAATAAAATAGATAAACAGAAAGAGAATTATTATTCCAAAACCTAAAACTTGAACTTTTGTTGTTAAGCAGGAAAAAACGAAATCAAAAGAAAATCTTAAAAACATAGTCAGTTACATACTTCGCAAGTTTTTTGTTCTTTTCTACTGCAAAAGAAAGGGGAAATAAAATAATTCACAATTTCTAACGTTTTTTGGTTGATGTTTTCTCTAATTCCAAAACTGCTTTGATTGTTACCTAAAGTACTTTTCTAAACGATTTTTGAGTTCCTTTTTCTCGTTTTTCTTATTCTTTCTCTTTTCCTTCTGTTTTTTAATTGCATTCGGTTTTTAAACTGGATATAAAATACGCGAAACCTTATTTACTTCCCCAGTCCACATTGTTATCTCTCTCTTGTTAATGATTTGTTCTATTTTTTTAAAGGATACTTTTTAGGTTTTACCAAAAGACAAATCAAAAGTGAAACCCTAGACGCTCTAAACCCTGACGAAGACTCTTAGGCGTCTAAATAAACACTCTTCATTCTTTAAACCCTATTCTCAGGGTTTTTGAAAAGCTAAATTATGGCGGAACCCTCAGTTTTGCCAAAGGAAGGCACTCTTGAAGCAGAAACCTATCGAAAAATGAAAGCTAAAAAATGTGTTGATGGTAAGCTCGCTAACTTTATTTTTGTATGTCATGTAAAATGTTTATACAATGGGTTGATAGGCCGACTATTTTTTTTTTCCTGTTGTTATTGTTACAAAACATGGATCTTGTTGTGTCTCTTGTTTGAATAGGGGGAGGAAATGGACAGAAGGAAATTTTTAACCCGAAAAAAAATAAAATTTATGTGTTTGTGATGCCACGTCACCATTACCGTAAAAAAATATACATTATCCTTGTTCATATCCTTATCATTCTAGTCATATTTCTTGTTCTCATTTCATTCTCTCGTTATTATTATTGTTCTCATTGTTGTCTCATTCTCATGATTGTTCTCATTCTCATTCTCATATTCTTGTTATCATTATTATTCTCATTATCATGATTGTTCTCATTGTTTTCCCATTTGCATTCTCATACTTATCAACTCTAATAGTGATTGGCTTTTTGTAGAAGTGAAAATTGATAACTGTCAAATTGGGCCTACAATACTTTAGAGGAGTTCAAGGGAGGGGGAGGGGGAGGGGGAGGGAGGGGATGCAGTATACAGAGTACGGCATGCTAATACACATGTGTTGTTGTATGTATGTATATCTGTTATGGCAGCGGGAGTGGCTGCCGGATTGAATTCAGCCGCTTGGACCTGCGTTGCCGCGGCCATTCCTACGGTAAAAAAAAATCAAAATCCTAAATGCTTTTTTTCTCTTCAGTCTGAATTAATGTTTTCCTTCCTGTCGTAAATATTTTTTTTCTTTCCGTTAAAGAATGTTTTTTTCTTCTTTAAATGTATTTTCTCTTTCTTAACATAACTTGTTTTCATTTTAAAATAAAGTTTTTGCATCTCCAAATAGTTTTTCCGTCTTAAATAACTTCTGTTTTTACAAATAAACGTACAATATTATTCTGAAATGCTTCCGCTCTCTCCCTTTTCCGTCTGATTTTCTTTTCCAACCTTGTTTTTTTTTATCTTTGAATTTTTTTTCTCCTTCAAATAAACTATTTCCTTTTGAATATTTTTCAGTCTGAAAAAAGTTGTCTCAACTTTTCTTTTGCACAATCTCTCTCTCTCTCTCTCTCTCTCCTCTCTCTCTCTCTCTCTCTCTCTCTCTCTCTCTCTCTCTCTCTCTCTCTCTCTCTCTCTCCCCCCCTCCCTCCCTCTCCCCCTCCCTCCCTCCCTCCCTCCCTCCCTCTCTCCCTCCCTCCCTCCCACTCATATTTTCAATTTAAGTTCGAATCCATGTTTGTTGATGATGCATTAGGCTAGCAGTTCTCTCACATGTGTCGCGAGTATGGAAACGTTCAGATGTCTTTTTAGTAATCTGATTTTGAATTATGGAGCAGATTTATGGAGCCAGAACCATTCCCTGGGCAAAGGCTAATATTAATTATACGGCACAAGCACTAATTATCAGTGCAGGTAAAGAATACCTCTCCCTCTATCTCCCCCCCCTCTCTCTCTCCCCCTCTCTCTCCCTCTCTCTCTCTCTCTCTCCTCTCTCTCTCTCTCTCTCTCTCTCTCTCTCTCTCTCTCTCTCTCTCTCTTCTCTCTCTCTCTCTCTCTCTCTCTCTCTCTCTCTCTCTCTCTCTCTCTCTCTCTCTCTCTCTCTCTCTCTCTCTCTCTCTCTCTCTCTCCCTTTTCCGCTCTCTCTACATACGTCTCTGTGTAGGCGTATATCTCTATGAGAGTCGATAAAGCTGATTCGGTGGTGTGTTTTTCTTGACCTAGAATCACAAAACAATGTTAATAACTTATTCAAAAAGGGTGGAGATCGTTACACCACATCATCTAGCCCTAAATCAGCTTTAATTTCAGCGTTCATGCTAACAATTTATTTTACCTTTTTATGATAAACGAAATACTTTTTGTCAGGGTTTTATCTTCGGTTTTTTATGTATAGCACACTATTTCACTTGAAAGGCTCATCATGGCATGAAAATGCATATAATTATCAATATTGTCAATATGAATGCTAAACACTATCATATTCTGACTCACAATCACTAGTAACTATTGTTTTTTCTTCATATTCGAGTCTCTTTTTCGAGAGGCCTTACAGCTGGATAGCTGTGATTATGAGGAGTGAGAATCTAGATTTACTTATCTTTAAACTTTTAAAGATTTTGGATCGACTTACCTTTAAACTTATTGAGAATCTGGATTGATTAATTTATAAACTTAGTGTGAAACTGGATCTGGGTCGACTTAATCTTCAAAAACTTATTTCAGATTTTTCTCTCTGAATGTGTTCACAGCCACAATCGCAGCTTATTTCATAACTTCGGAAAAAACTATTATGGAATGTACTAAATCGACATCTTGGGCCGATGTGGAGGCACGACGAACACAAGGTTCAAAGCATTGAAATTAGAAAAAATGAACTTGAAATCGTTTTCCGAGGTACAATTATTGCGATCGGTTTTATTGAAAAATGTCGGTTTTTTTCATACCCGAGCACAAACCGAAATTGTTAGAAATTGATGTTAGGGAATATATGTTTGTGGTATTCATTTTTGCTTAGATACGAGATAATTTTTTGCCTGGCTAATGAGCTCCTCTTGTTTACCTTGTTAATCTTCTGAAATTTGTCGCTGTTGTTTTTTTACTTGAAGGGCAAAAAACGGTTTACCGTCTGTGAAGGAACTGAATCAATGGAGGACAAAAGTAGTTTCTTCTGTCAGAAGTATTGTCAAAACTGTCATAACTTCAGTTTAAATTAGATGACAAACGATTCGAGTTGAAGAAAATTAATTTCGTCAACAACGACAAGTTTCTCGGAACGTCCAATTTAAAAAAACGCTCATTGATTGGTGATGAAGGTTTAAGGCCTGAATAAATTAGTTTTACATACAGATCGTAGACGATTTTAAAATGGGCAACGAGGGTGGTAGATCCAAAAGGGAAATAGTGTGAAGTTGGGTAAGTTTATATTATGATTGAACATGTCGGGGTCACTATTTTGAGTTTGTCTCAAAATGTTTCCATTTCAGTTTGTACCCAGATGGTTTACCCATGTCAATTTTTAAAATAAAATTTCTTTTCTATTTTCGCTTGTAGAACGAGAGAAAATCAGGGCAGAGCTCGAGAATACCACAACGGGTTCACAATTCTTATTTATAGCCGGTTTCTTCTGTCCGCTGGCCATGAAATAACAGTTCGAAGTTAAACTTACTCGCACTAAAACAGTCCGTGCACTAAAATTTTATTAAAAATTCATATATTCTTCAATTTGTTTACTCTCCACATCGTACGAGTATCTGTGCATGGGGAAAGGAGTGCTTCAAGTTGCGGAAAATACATGATACTATTAGCAATACACGGTGTATGCTTGCATCTACATTCTTGCGGCCGTTTTAAGCAAATGCCTTCACGGGTGACTTCACCTCGGCATTGTACGCGTAACTTCAACATTTGTTACTCTTCAAGGATTTGTTTCATACAGCAAAATTATCAATACACACTGCAACACGATCTTTCTCATATTAATTGCAAGGATTTTACATTGCCACACCAGCGGTAATCAACAGGAAAACTACTAGGATAAGAGTCAGGACGAGATAATGATTGCCATAATTTGCTTTTCTACTTGAATACATTTAAGTTATTCTTACTGGCCAGAATTATCTAAAGTTGTTCCTACCTAAGATTCCTTCTAGATATAAACTGCTTGGACCAACCAAACCAAAGGGGATTTTCTATCAATTTATATCTAAACCATAGCAAAATGGCGAACTCATAAAAACTAAAAACTTAAAATTCAAATCTTAAAGTAAAACCAACAGTTTAGCTTTGCCTAATTTCTTCAAATGATTTATTGTTCAAGAAAATAACAACTCTTGGATTACAGAAAATTGAAGTAAATTGAACATACAATTTATTTTTTGTCTAACGAGTTTTAACTGGAGTTACGGAATTTGTCTTTCTCAAAGGAGCAGTTTCAGGGAGTATTACAACAGGAGCTTGTAGGAACACATATCTGTCAAAGGCATTTATAAAATAAAAGAAAGGCACTTTTAGGGAAAACACTTTATTTTTACAATGATTCCTAAAGTTAGGTACAATGGCCATCATCTAATTTGGGTGATGGTCCTTTTGACCCAAGAAAAAAAATTAGTGTTAATAACAATATTTAGTCAAGTGGCCCATGATGAGCCAACAGCAAAAGATAATTTAGTGTAGTTAAAATTAAGAAAGTATTAATGCTAATGGTAAACAGACTTTAATCTCGGTGGGCGGTGTTTTCGTTTGTTGTTTGTGCACAAATGGACTTTAGTAAATCTCTTCATACGTTCATCCTAACATAAGAAGCATTGTAAAATACAAATACAGACTGTAAAGTGAAGAGAATTAAAGCTATTATTAGAGACGATTATGTAGAATCACTCGATGTATTTGAATTTGAATAGAGGAATAATTATTAAAAAATCAGATGTCAGACGTCGCAGTCAACATTGGGGTTTGGATATCAGCCCAATGTTAATATGTAATAATAAATATTTATCCAATGTTGATGGGTATCAATACAGTAATGAACATTAATGGACATCAATCCAATGTTAATGATTATTTGAATATTAATGGATAGCAATCCAAAATCAAGGAAATATAATGGATATCTCCAGTATTAACGAATGTCAATTAATATCAATCCAATTTTAATGAATATAAGGTGTATCACCTCAAAGCTAATAAACTTTATTGTCTATCAGTCCACTACTAATAAATCCTAATCCAGTCTTCGAAGCATTCACGAAACTTAAATCTCAACATGACAAACTTGATGTCATATCAGTTCAATACAATTCGAAAGTTTAAGTGGCTGACGTATTGAGCGTTGCATCTGAATGCGGATACTTGACGGTAGACATCTAAAACAGGAAAATATCATACACAAATAATCTAACTAAACGGCACATAAAAATAATGACTTGCAAACAATTGATCTGATGGGCACAGCAAAAAAAGGGAAGCCAAACAGAAAAATGAACTGATGGGCAGAGAAAAATAAACACAGAAAAAATAATGTTACTTACCTGTAAAGAGCAGCTGCCAAAGCGGATCCCAAACAAGGAGCCACCCAATAGATCCAATGGAATCTCCCCCATTGACCGCTAACAAAGGCCGGTCCAAAACTTCTCGCGGGATTCATAGAGGCTCCTGTGAATGGTACTCCTACCAAATGATCCACTACAACCGCAAAACCAATAGGCAACGGTGCGATAACACCTAAATTATAACATCGCCAAAAAAGAAGAAAAAAAAATATCACCAAAAAAATAAAGTCATCTCTATTTCTTGAATAAGTAAGGATTACAAGTGGAAACGCTGAAATTTCACACGAGAAAGAGATCATATACTAAACCGACCGTCGCCATTAGAGTTGGTGACTGATTAGCATTAACATTTTACTGAATTACTACACTGAATTATGTTTAGATACGTGGATCATTACGTGCCTTTGAATTAAAGTGTAACTAACACTAATTATGATTTTGAATCCAAAAAACACTTACTCGATTTGGAGTAGTTAACTCTAATGGCAATCGGAATTGTAGTATTAGCATTAACCTCGTGTAAAATATACGTTTTGCATGTTAAAGACGGCGTAAAACACACAGTCGACATGACGGTATAGTTTGAATTGGAAATAGCCCTGTTCGATTCAATTTGTTTAAGCATTGAACCAAAGCCAAAAAATCTTCTAAAGGAATCAAAACCAGTATTTTTTTATCAAAAAGAACATATGTCATATCACTTTCGCCATGATACTTTACTGCCTAATGTTATCCGTACAGCATCAGTATTAATGAAATCACAATGCTATAAAATATAGGCTATCTAAAGAGCGTGATACGATTCTCGGTAGAGGTCATTTGTTTGTATTTTGAACCACAAATTCAACAAATTGACCTTCAACTGCGGATATTTTATCTCCTTTATCTTCAGCTTCAATAGATGTTAGTTACAGATATCCTTTCCTGAGATTGTCCCAAACATACCTGGTCCTCTTCGATCCACCGCCACTCCAAAAATAACAAAAACAAGGACAAAAGTGAGGATAACTTCCATAAGAAAGGCTTGTGCTCCCTGGACTCCCTCAGAAACATCGTGAGAACCAAGAGAGCCCTGCCATGCGACAGGTGTCACAGCTTGCAAAAGGGAGGCTCCGCAAACTGCTCCTGACATCTGAGGAAAAAGACAGAATATTCCAGAAATCCACAAAAAACAAAAACACAAATCATCAAAACCCAGAGCTTATGTCAGCAAAATACACCTTATAGAGTTAGCGAGTAATTGGCGTTAAAGCGGATTTAGTAATTAGTTACTAAAACATGTATTGCAAGTGTCATCGGCAAGTGTTATTAACACTAAGATATGATTTCAGTTCCAAATAATTCGCACTCGAATTAGTGTTGTCAACTTTTATTCCGGTGAAGGAGCACTCTCCACCAAGAGTAAAAGATATGGCACAAAGTAGCACATACGCTTTACCTCATCAACATTCTCAATTAATCTCAACCGATTTTAATAGCCAACATAGCTGATTAGTATCAATTAATTGGCTACAATAATTTTTAATATGACCAATTTTAGAAATTCCCAGCTTACCTTGGCAAGCTTTACTAAAAATCACTCAATCCAGAGCAAAATTTGTATAATTTCGAAAGAAAACTATTTCGGCAAAGGTCTACTATACAAACCATCATACATACATCTGATACTTCCGGATCTCAAAAAAACTACTTTCAGAAAATCTCAGCAAATTACACCTGGACTCTCTCCCTCCCTTCCTCTCTCCCCCTCTGCTGAAATTGAGCCAATTTAAGAAATTTTTATCTAATATCTGCATTTCTCACCTTCTAATTCGAAATAGTTCAAAGAATCTCAGGAACTGAAGGACAAACTCACGCAATCTCAAAAACCCCAAATGTCTTCATTAGATTCAACAAATCAGAATAACTCTTCCCTTCCCACCTTATAAAATTTAAGCTTCAGCCTTTTCAAAGTTCAGCTAGTGATGGAGAATTCAGAAGAAAAACAAAAGGTCAGCCATTTCAGCCATATGTCACCTGGAAATCAAATCACATAAGAATTGTACCTATCAAAACCTTTCAAATCATGGAGAATAAGTCCAACTGCCCCTCCCATTTCAACAGCAAGTGTGGAAGCCTAAGCCATAACAGCTCCTGAAAAAGTCTCTTATATAGAAGCATAGGAATAAAAAAATAAAAAAGGAAATAACTAAGAAAAGAGCCTGAGCCATAATATACAATGAAGCTCTTACCGGCGACCACAAACGACAGTTCCAGCTGGGTTGATAAAAATGCTCGTTTTTTTAAGAAAATTGGAGGAAAGACCCAAAAAGACCAGCGAAAGACTACAGAGTGCAGGACTTTTACAGCAAATACGGACGCATAGGAATGAAAAAAAAAGTGACCTGAGCCAAGATGTATAATGAAGCTCTTAAAAGAGTCTCTTTTCCAGCGACCACAAAGGCAACAGTTACGGCCGGATTAATATGGCCTCCAGAAATGGCTCCCACAGCACCGGCCAAAAAGGCGATGGAAAGACCATGAGCCATTGCAATCGCCAAAAGTCGACCCGGAGAGAGAGTCGGGCTTAAGATCCCTACAAAATGACAGTTGTACGGAGTCACTTTGTTATGATTGAATGGATGGTCGAATGTTTGTAAAGATCAAGGCAACAATGTATAAGGTTAGGCAAATAGTTAGTGCCATGTAAAAGAAAATTCAAATCAAGCAGAAAACGTCAGGGAAGAGAATCGGGCTTAGAATACCTACAAAATAGCAGCTGTAAGCATAGTTCAGATGCGCGAAATCTTTTGGAAACGATATGCTGTTGGCCTGTACTATACGCATAGGATACGAGTTTTTTTACAACAATACGGGTATAGTACGGGGTAACAACATATAGTATTTCCAATTGTTTTCGCACATTTGAACTTTGGTCTCAAGGAGTCCATTTGTTATTATTGCATCGATGGTCTTAGTAAATTCTTAGAAACTCTTGTTTCATTTTAAGGAATTAAAATAAGGATCCGAACAGACCAGTGAAAGACTACAGAATACATGAAGCTTAAAGCATTCTGTCTTACTAAGTATAGCTGGTTTCAAGCAAAAAATAAACTCAAAATTCACCAACTTAGAGCTGGTTTTCAGCAGAAAGTAAATTGAAAAGCCAGCAGCGGGAGTTGATTTCAAGCAAAAGGTTAACTGAAAAACTAATCTATTCGTAGAGAGTACCTGCCTGTTGCAACAACAGATCCACATCCAAGAAATACAAAAAGTAGTGTGGCGACAAACTCAGCAGCTGCTGACCTCCATTGCTCTAAGGAACGAAGAGACTTTGGAGCTCCCAATTCTACCTGGAAAGATGTTGCATTTCCAAAGGAGGGAGGAAATCAGGGATGAGCATTCTATTCAAAACATCAAAATTTGACATTGAACATTGAAGTCCATAAAACTCCTGGAAAGCTTGCAAAAATAAATTGAAAAATCGACTGATCGTAGACCTTTCTATAAACATATATTGGACATACATGCCGATATATGTTTATAGAAACGTAAAATTTGTAACCAAAGCGAGGTTTGAGCTGCCAGTGAATATTTATCGACGTTGACATAAAGTACTGAAATGGTAACGGATACTTTGAATGAATTTTAGATTCCTATCCTAAATAAAAGTCACATAGCACATAAAGATGACAAATTGTTGTTATGATTTAGTTTTTTGTGTCGCAACTTTTCGGTCTTTTACTTTTTTTGGTTTGTTGTTGTACCAAAATTTTCCATTCTTACCTTCATGAAATTGAGCATAGAGACAAGCTTCACGGCCCCTTCCACCATTGTTTGCATGGATGGTTTGTCGTTCCTTTCAGGATTTGGTCCAGGAGCAGTATTATGCAAATCGATCGTTTCCTCTGCAGGCATTTCGGCTCGCATGAAGCTGTCCGAACGATCCGTGCGAGTTTCCCTGCAGTACTGATTTCATGTAAGTCTTGATTGTTTTGATTTCAGGTCAGTATTGATATCATCTATGACAGCATGTAGTCCTGGAGTATACTGTGCGATCCTATTAGAGATAGTCACCCTGCGAGTGAGTGTTTTTTGGGCCGAAAATCATAAATTGCTGTTAATAACATTATTTAGTTAAATGGCCTAGAATAAATCACGAGGCAAAACATAATTTAGTGTAATTCTTATTATTGAATTATGAAAGCTAACAATTCACTAACTCTAATAGCGATGGGCAGTGTACTATAGTACACCCTGAATCGCTATTAAAGTAAATAAATTATTAATGTGGGGTTTACATTAATGTTAGTGCTCAGATACTGTACAGTGTGAATTGCTATTAGTGTTAATGGCACTGATTCGATTCCAGTTTTTTTTTGCCCTCTGGACACAAAATAGTGTTAATACACTAAATATTTGCTTTTAAAAACGCTAATTCTTTCAGCTGTTCACAGTCGTCGATGTCATTCGGAACAAGAAATACAATAAATAAAACCAAACGGTCCTAATAATTATTTCTTAACGCCAATAACAATTCATAAAGTCCTTATTTCAGATAATATCATGTTGGTGTGCCCGCACATTAGAGGGTTTTCACCCTAGACATTAGTGTAATTTGAATCGAAATTCTATCAATTTTATATTACAAATCTCGGTGCTGCAACCGATAGAAAGTGAGCGTCAAATGATTAGATTACAAATTGTAAAAACAGCTCTCAGATACAATTGCAGGTCTAAATTCCGGAAATCAATTACATCATACGAGTAGTCATAATGTCGTGTATCACACGTTTAAAATCGTATACATCTCGTGGATATTGACAGAAAGGTTTGAAATGTTTAATTCTGCTTTACCTTTTTTAATTCTATCTTTGGATTGATGCAAGTCTATGATTTGGAGCCCTATGAAGCTCCCATTTCTATCTAACATTGTTTCTATTGATGTTTCTTTCATCCTTTGCATGCAACAACTATAAATCGATGGCAGGTTCTTATTTTATGGACTAAAACACATAGTAAAACAAGATAAACTCTTGCAGGAGACAAGAAATCACCGCTCATCCTGAAGACCCTCTCTGTCCAAGTTGAGCTGCGTGTACGGATTTGCTGCCTTGTGCATATAAACGCCTTCAGCGACAGCCATGGCTGGCAGCTTATACGAAGAGAAATAAATTTTCCCGACAGAAATAATCAGAAAGTAACTAGCTAGACTAACTTGAGACAAGAATTTAAAGAAAGAAAAAAGGGAAACGGAAAGATGATACCCGGAATTTGCCAGAGTGTGTATTGTATCCAGTTTCCACTGTTAAGACTTTTAGGCGGATGTATCGGTTCATATTTGTACCTTTTGGATTTTGGTCGTAGCAACTGGAGATCTGGACCGTTCATTCATAGCCGATGCCCCTCAGTATGAACGCTCGAGCTCCCGCCTTTCATTTACGAAACATGCGACATAAGGTCCTGGTTGAAGGGTCATTCGTGTCGCGCGCCATTCGTGTCGCAGCGGTTTATCGCCGGCCGACGACTTTGGTAAGAAAGCAAAGAACACCGTGTATCGCAATTAGTGTTAATGTTTTTTCGCCGTTTAAAACACCTTTTCCGTGCACACTTGTTTGGTTTTCGATTGGAGATCGCCAATGGGAAGCTTGAGAACCCTTATCTTTCAATCGCAACCGTCAGACTAAGAATATGATCTGTGTGCACGGAGAAAATATGTTTTAGTGGCGGAAAAAACACCAACACTACACTGTGTACTGTACAGAAAACCGTGAATCGCTATTGGCGTTGGGAAATAATTACTATGACTGTTTTAGTCTTCATAATTGTAATTCCAGTCCGAATGATGTAGTCAATTAAGAACCGCCAAAAGAATTAAGAGTTTAAGAGGACGTCGTGCGCTTTTTTTATTTGTGCCACTGACTCTCCAGGACATAGCCGGAGCATCTTCACTACAGGTTTAGGAAAAAACCCTAGAAAACCCTAAAAAACCAAAAACATTTTTATGGATCAACAAAATTTCATTGCACCAACTTGTGCGATATAAACTTCCAACCACCAAGTAAACCGTTTCTATGAACCATGCAAGAGTGCCCACTTTCTTATAAAAAACACACCATCCGAAAAACGAAAATCGATCAAATATCAAATGAACACATTAACGGACACATCTAAATACAAAAAAAAACACACACATTCAAAGAGTTACAGAAGGATGAAGCCTTATGTAGACAACGAACTATACTTGGTGACATGCTAGTTGAAGTAGTTTTCTATCCACAGATGGAGTATCCAAGGATACAAATGAAATACACTGCGTAAATTTCACTTTGTGAAAAATACATCAAATCTGTGTAAAATTCAAACATCAAGCTGCTGACTATAAACACCATTGGGTATCTCTAATTCTTTTCACATGCCGGCCACTACCTTTTTCTTGCCTAAAAAATCTAATTTTTAAAATTTGCAAAACTTTCCTACTTTTTCTAACCGTAATTCAAACCCTTATGGACAAATAAAACAAATTCCCAAAGTACAAATTAACGCTCTATTTACAGCTTTAAGCTCGTCTAACAAAATAGAACTCAACATAAACCTAATCCAGCCTGTACGGAATGTACTATGGCGCGAACTACCCTTCGCCAGGTGCTATCGAGGTACAGATTCCTTTTTATTGGCCGGCGTATGAATGCTACGCGAGCTGCAAATCCAATTCGACCGGCCGGCGAAACGAATCCTCGATCTCCTCCAGTGTACGGCCACGTGTCTCCGGAACCAGAAATGCGACGAACAGTACGATGGCTGCGCACACGAAGGAGTACATCCAAAATGCGCCTGCACCGTCCGATCATAAATCAACAACTTTAGTAACAAGCTTCCCATGACGCAGTCCACACTCAGTACCGTAATAATAATAAGCCTATCGTTGCGACCTGTACGAAAAAAATAAAAATCAGAAGCTCCAGTTCACTGCCCATCGCAATTAGTGTGAATAACTCGGAGGAGTGAATTATAGTAAATAATTAAATATCTACTCCGTTATAAGTTTTGCGACATGTGATGTCATCCGCCATGTCAGCAAAATCTAGAATTGCGGACGTAACATCGGCAATAAAAATCCGCATTGCCAGATTGCCTGCATCGACTCGTCGCATTAACGAAAACCATCAGGAACAAAAAACATCGGCAACATCGTCATATCGAGCGTTGCCGTACAAGCCAATTCTCTTCGGCACCATAGTTTACATCGGGAGGCAAAATCGTATCGGCGCATCGGCCATCGGCCCAATGCGATATGATACGATACACAATGTGCCACCACATCCGCGGCAATCCATTGACCTGATTGGCTAATTGCGTATAACAAGGGAAAACCACATATAGCGTTTCTTTCGCAAATTTAAAGCAAAGAGAGAGAGAAGAGCGAGGAGGACCTCACCTGCTGAACTCCAGTCCAGCAAGTCTTCGAACGTTAACGTGACGATAAAGCACGTGAACCAATTGGCGAGCACCGCGAAACTTCCCGCCAATTCTCGCACGTGTGCAGGGAAAATCTGCAGAGAAACACGACACGTCAGTAAGAAATTCAAAAGTTGTACACAAAATGTTTTGAAAGTTGGAGATCCGTTGGAAGGATGATCCTTGGCTGACCTCAGACATGATGATCCATGGCACTGCTCCAAGACCAATGGAGAATGACGCCACGTAGATGAGCATGCTGACAACGGCGAGGACTTCTGAAGCTGGTATGAGAGCAGCAGTTTCCTGTATCGCAAAGAGAAAAAGGAAAAAACAAAGACGTCAAACAGACGGTATGGTTGTGATTTTGTCTCCTTTGTGTGGTTTTGTCAAAATGGCGAGTAACTTGAATCTCCGATGTCGTCACATTTGTTTGTTTAAGATAGGATGGTGTAAGTGTTGTGGGTTCCCTACACTCATTTTAAAAGAGAGTCCGAGCGCGAAAGCTCCAATGGCCATAAAAGAGGCCGAAATAATTAGAAGAAGACGCCTTCCAGCTCGGTCCATGAGCCCTACTGACACCACTGCCGTGGCCACCTGTAAATGACATAGTGAGCGTCAGTCTTTTATATAATATAATCTAGGATTCTGAAAGGGTTTTATGATTTTTTGCGATTTTTAAGGTATTTTAGATCTTTGTTAGGTTTTTTAGGTTTTTTAGTTTTTTTTTAGTTTTCTAAAGGTTTTTACTAGGATTTTTCTAAACTTTTGGTTTTTTCAGATTTGAGCCCTCTTGTTTATTATGAAATGTAGGAAAATTAAAACATATTTAAACAGATTTATAGGAATTCAGACTTCAAAGACAACCTTCCGACATGATTCCCCTGTTGAAAGACTTTTTGACCATTTTCAAAATCTTAAGAAACAAACGCTGAAAAATCTTAAGCTTTCGGCGACAACTGGTTCCAAACCTTTTCCATAAAACAAAAGTCAAGTGACAGCTTCACAAGAAAGGAAAAAAAACAAACAAGCAAACACGAAAC
Organism: Zygnema cylindricum; assembly: GCA_037447655.1. NCBI lineage: Eukaryota > Viridiplantae > Streptophyta > Zygnematophyceae > Zygnematales > Zygnemataceae > Zygnema > Zygnema cylindricum. The sequence goes on along the minus strand of JBBHKE010002227.1, from coordinate 361,473 downwards.
AAAAATCCAAAAAGAATCGTTCCAAAAAAAACAAAAGCGAAAACCTTTTTCCTGCCAAAGATGAAACCTTACAACCCGGTTCCCTTACAAGTTTCTTTCCCATTCTCTTGCCTCTACATATTCATTTTTTTCTTCCATTCCACACCTGCACTCCTTGTAACAACAATCCCGGTATATTCGGATCCGTAAATCCGACGGCTGAAAAAATTGATCCCGCGTAAAACATCACCGCATTAACTCCACTCATTTGTTGGAAAACCAGTAGTCCCACTCCCACCAACAAAGGCCGTCGAAGAGAGGGAAAAGTCAGATCTCCCATTGTGGCTCGTGGTTGTGATTCCGAAGCCTCAACCGCCTTTTGAATTTCTCGCATCTCCGGACCGATATCGGCCGTGGGGCCTCGAAGGCGGTACAGTACCGCCTCCACCTGTTCCGCACTAGCTCTCTTGGCGAGCCACCGGGGACTCTCGGGAAGGACTGAAAGGCCGAGGAGGAGAAGAACGGCCGGGTAGATTGCTGCAGGGAGGGCGAACGAGAGAGAGAGGCAGAGAGAGGGACAGAGAGGGAGAGAGAGAGGGAGAGAGAGAGAGAGGAGAGAGAGGGGGAGAGAGAGAGGAGGGAGAGGGAGAGGGGGAGGGATTTAGTAAATGGAATGATGAGAGGAGAGGAAAGGGACAGGGATTGGGGAAGGACGGGAGGAGGAGGAGGACGGCCGGATAGATTGCTGAAGAAGAGGAAGAGGGATAGATGGAGGGATAGATTTAGAGGGAGAGGGACAGGGAGAGGAAGAAGGCAAGGAGAAGGATTGGGGAAGGATGGAAAGGCTGACGAGGAGGACGAGAGTTAGATGCTGCAGAGAGGGAGAAGGAGAGGAAGTCATTAGATGGAATGACAATGGAAGAGAGCAAGGGAGAGCCAGGAGGAAAGGGAGAGGGAGAGGGAGAGGAGAGGGAGAGGGAGAGGTAGAAAGAAGAGAGAAGAGAGAGATGGATTGGAGGGGAAAAGGGAGGGATTGTGGGAGAGAGAAAGGGACTGGCAGAGAGAAAGAGGGATTGGTGGGAAAGGAGAGTCCTTACCAATGATAGCGAGAGCTCTCCAGTCGAGGACTACCCCGAAAGCGTAAACAAGAAGGACCCCCGAAGCGATGGCCAATTGATTGACGGCACCCAAGCGGCCGCGAAGTTGCATTGGTGCGATTTCGGCAATGTAAACTGGGACCTGGAGGGAAGAGGAAGAGAGAAAACGAGGAGAAATGGGGCTGATAAGTAAGAGCTCAATGGGGAGGAGGAGGAGGAGGAGGAGAAGGAGAAAAAATGAGAAGAAATGGGGCTGATGAGTAAGAGAGAGCTCGGTGTGAGTGATTATCGGAGCAAAATCGGCAAAGTAAACAGGTATTTGGAGGGAGGAGGACGCGGAGCAGGAGAGGGAGGAGGAGTAGGAGAAGGAGAAAGAAATGAGGAGAAATGGGACAGAGATAGTGGACTGAGTAAGAGCTTGATGTGAGGGATTTTTCAGAGCAAGGAAATGGGGTACAAATGAGTGGTAAGTTTAAGGGATTTAAAGCTTAGTACGATTGAAAGGAACCTGGAGGGAGGAGGAGGAGGAGGAGAAAAAATGAGGAGAAATGGGGCAGAGATAGTGGATGAGTAAGAGCTCAATGCCAGGGACTTTTCAGAGCAAGGAAATGGGGTACAAATGGGTGGTAAGTTTAAGGGAAACAAAAAGCTTACTGCAAAGGAGACAACTCCGGTCCCAAAACCAGTGAGGAGACGGCCGATACAAAGCATCACTATGTCCTGCAATTCAGTTTGAACCATCCCCAAAAAAACAAATCTGTTAACCCAGAATGTTCACAGAAAGATTAAACTGAATTTTATTGAACATATCTCGATATGGTAAACCATAAAAATTGACGTTTCCGCGATTTTACGGTATGCGATGCTGCAAGTTCTTGGCTGCGATATAATATTGAACTTTTAGTATTTAAATTCTAATAATCTGATAACGAACTCATTCCGGAGTTGCTTTTGATGTACCCTTTTTTGCCAGTTTTCTATTGGCCGGCTCTAATTTGTATTCATAGAAATCCACTTTTCAAGTAATGCCATGAAATGGGAAAAAACATATATAAATAAATATGAATTGTTTATGCAATGTACCAACAGGATTTTGGAAGCATAAACCCAAAGAGTAAAAACGCCGTAATATTAAAAATGGACTGACATGCCAGTTTAAAATCTCCAAGCCCTGCCAAACATTATGCAATAGAAAATAATAATAACAACAATAAGAATAAAAATAATAATAACAATATTTGAATCCCTCCAGTTCAATTATTGACTGCATAAAAAACTCACAATTTTCTCGATATGTCAAAATCGAGAATTGGCAAACTCACCTCGACACACAAGACTGCGTTTAACAGATTTTTTTTTTTAATTTGGGCTACTTAAAACGGATTTACACATTCAGTTGACGACTTCGTTCACTTAAGCCATAAAATCGACAGAGGGAGAGAAAATGGGAGAGAGTGGGAGAGAGAGAGAAAGGCAGAAAGTGAAAGAGATAGAGAGAGAGGACAAGAGACAGAGAGAGTGAGGGATCAAAAGAGCGAGAGAGCAAGAGCGAAGGAGAGTGAGAGACAATAACAAAGAGAGAAACGAGAGAGATGGAGGGAGAGAGAGGGGGAGAGAGAGAGAGAGGGGGGGGGGGGGAGAGAGAGAGAGAGAGAGAGAGAGAGAGAGAGAGAGAGAGAGAGAGAGAGAGAGAGAGAGAGAGAGACACTCACGTAGCTAAAGGCGATCATTCCCCATCCCATAGTGAAGGGAATGGCTGCCAAAGCCAAAGCCGCCCTCCTTCCAAAAGAATCCGCAAGCTTCCCTCCCGACACCGCCCCCACCATGGCGCCCACACTCACGATGGCGGAGAAGACCGACTGCCTGGCCACACTGAGGGAGAGGTCCGAGGCCATCTCCGGGAGGGCAGGAGACGTGTAGCCGATCTGAAGAAGAGGGAGAGGGAGAGGGGAGGGAGGGGGAGGGGAGGGAGAGGGAGGGAGGGAGGGCGAGGGGAGAGGGGAGGGAGAGGGAAAAGAGAAGGGAGAGTGAGAGGGGAGACAGGGGAGGTCCGTGGCCATCTCCCGGGAGGGCGGGAGACGTGTAACGATCTGAAGCCAGGGAAGGTTGGGGTAAGAGGGAGACGGGAGGGCGAGGGAAGTAGAAAGGAAAGGGAGGAGGGAGAGGGGAGGGAGAGGGGAGAGAGGAAGGAAAGGGAAGGAGGGGGTTGGGATAAAGAAAGGAAGGGAGAGAGAAGGGATGGTACGGTGAAAGAGGGGAGAGGAAGGGAGAGGGTGAGGAAGGAGGGAGAGGGAAAGGAGAGAGCGAGACGGTAAGGAGAGGAGGAAGAGGGTAGGATAGGAGGGAGAAGGAAAGGAAAGGAGCGAGAGGGAAAGTAGAGGAGGAAGAAGGGTAAGCAGAGGAGGGAGAGGGGAAAGAGAGGAGTGAGAATGACGGGGAGGGGAAGCCGAGGGGGAGGGGAAGGAGGGGCAGAGGGAACAAGAAGATAGGAGGATGAATGAAGTTTTTTACCGTGTAGCCAAAACTGAAGGGGCCGAGAGCTGCCACAAGAGTGCAGAAAAGGACAAATAGGAGCGATCCACTCTCGATCTGCAAGATGGTCAACGGTGTGCGTGTTTGAGGGAGAGGGAGAGGGAGGGGAAGAGAATAAACAAAGCGAGGGGGGGTGGGGGGGGGAGCGGGAGCGGAGAGGGAGAGGGAGAGGGCGAGAATAAACAAAAAAAAAAAAGGAAATTCAAGAAGTGCGTACATTGTTAGAAAAAAAGAGAATGCCTTTTTTTCCCCTCTTGTTCTTTAAATTGACGTTTAAGTTTTATACATTGGTGCATTGTTATGCATTCAAGAAATCGGCCATGGTTTTTATGTAACAAAGAAGCATAAGAACAGAATGTGATATTGTACTCTCCCCCCATCTCTCTCCCTCTCTTTCCCTGCCTCTTCTTCTCCCTCTTTATTATCACCGGCCAGATTCCGGTTCGTTTTGTGACTAATATCAGTCTAAGAAAAACCTAAATCCAAAAAAAGTTTGTCGCTTATGCAATGGATTTCCCTCCGACATCTTTTCAATCAGTCACATTGTGCCAGCTGGCATAAAAATACTTCATTTTTATAATATAATATACTTTCTAGGGTTTAGGTCAGCCATGGCTGACCTCACAAGGGCAATCCACACTATTTCCGGTCCCTTTTTCACCATGGTACTGTTTTGGCTCCACCCAAACTGGTTTACTGTTGTCTTTTTTTCCGCTCTCAGATTCCTGCAGAAAAAATATGGGCGTAAAACATTTCAATTCATATGATAGGTTTTACGGAAAACGGAACTGCGAGGCACATGTCGGTTAGAAAAATAAATTTATGCCCGAGTTCAAAAAAGGATTGGAGAAGGAGAGGAGGAGATCGATTATTCTCACAGTAAACGCCATGGCCGATAGAGAAACCAGAAGAAACGCACAGAAATTGAAGGAGAGAAGTTGGGAGAGAGAGGAACATAGGAGAATGGGAGGTTCAGTCTAATAGTATCAGCTAGTCCGAAAAAAAAAAAAAAAAAAGTACAAAAGTACAGTACAGTAGCTTGCATATGCCTTTCACGTGTTGACGCGTAGCATGTGGTTCTATTTTTTACAAACTTGCCACGTGTCCACAATTGATTCATTGCAAATCTGAAAAGTGCATAGGGCGATTCGCATTGGACCATTTCTATAGTTTGCGCTCGCGCGCGACTACACGGTGTATCCATTTTTTTGCTGCCACTGAAAAAATCTTTCTCTGTGCACACCAAACAGACTGTTAATCTCACGGCTGCGATGTGTCTCCAATCGTATACTGGACAAGTGTGCACGGGTAAAGGATGTTTTAACTGGTCAGAAATAGATACCACTAATTGCGATATAGGGTGTGCTGTACTGCAAAGCACCGTACGGATCAAATTCAACAAGACAAAAATTCTTTCCGTGAGTATTTGACGGACGCGGGCACTTCGTAAGTCAAATCGTCATAGATTCACAGTTGTGGCCGTCCGATCTCAATAGTACTGAAATTGGACGGATGTTAAGTGCGCTGCCAATTTTGTTTGTCCCGAAAGCGCCCCGATAGAGCTGACGGGTGGTCAGTCGACTACAAAGTCAAAAACCTGGGGGCTCCGGTACGGTACGAGCAGAGTGTGGGAAAACTCAAGTATGGGTTCCAAAACCCGTGCGGGAAGATTACCTATCGGTTTTGGACATTTCGTGCGATCTCGACTAATCGCACAATATTTACATTACAGTACACCGCCAATCGCTATTAGAGTATATAACGCCAATTCAGTGCCCTTTTTTCAAAAAAAAAAACCTGAAATACAATTAATAACGCTATTTAAGTACGTGGACCATAATTTGCCACGTCTCAGGTACTAAATTAGAATCAATAACGCTAATTGTTTTTTGACGCTATAGGTCGCGATATATCGGTCTGAGACCAACAAATTCCATATCGGTGATAACTTAAAAAAATATAGTATGCATACAATAGTACTTTATAACATACTGTATTATATTATTTACTTTATATAGCGTGGCATGCCACGTATAAGAATCTGTTCCGTCTCTGTTTAACTGCGCTTTCTTACGGACAGCGCAGCACATAAGCGTTGGCCGGTTAACTGAACAGGAATTTTACGGTAACTTACGCAATTGTATCGACAAACTGGTGAACATGGAACGGTAAAAGTACAACGGACGCAAAATAACATTCTGCGCGCCCCAAGAATCGAACGGACAACTGGGAATGAGAAAATACGAGCGGACGGCCAGCGTGAGCGCCGGCATCCCATAATGGCTCTTTTGGCATCTTATGCCAAAATGCCAACAGATTGACACGTGACAGGTCCCCAGTGGATCCCAAGGAAGAAAGGGACAAAGCCATGGCGTCGGATGTGAAAGGTACATCGTTCTTACTGGATCCGTACCAAAACCGTACAGATCTCATGGCGGCTACTGTAATTTCTGTGTACTTTCTGTGCGATCTGATTGGTAGGCACCTCAGTAAATATGGGTTGTTAGAAGGGCGCGTCCGGGGTATGACACGTACAGTTGAGTGTACTAGCCGTACATTTATCTGTACGGTCCGTACAAATATCGCCGATAGTTATCGATATCGGTGTTATCGCCGATAAAACCGATAAATATCGGGTATTTATCGGCGATAACACCGATAGCGATATATCGTACCAATATATCGATTATCGCGTACCCGAAAAAAGGTCCATATCGGTTATCGGCAAATCCTTACCGATACACAACACTACTAATAACCATAGTTCGAAAGTAGGCGTTTTTATGGTAGGCCTTTGGTAGGCGCACAAAACTTGGCACTAAACTCGCGTAGAGTAGGCATACTGTATGGGTGTGCGTTGTGGACACTCCTATACGATCGTACGAAACTGACGTAGGATCATAGTACAGCGCACGCCGTTTGACGAACTTTTTTAGCGAACTGACATGACGTAGGATGACATTCCGCAGGAAAGAAAACCCGGAAAAAAATAAAAAAAAACGCGGACGGGCAACCTGATAGGTCAATTTTAGGCTTTATTTAGTGTGGACTTCAAAATTGCAGACGCTAATATGGCAGATAGTACTATCATAAGTTGTGTTATGGGCTTTTCATGTAATCTACTTAAGATCGCTACTTTGATCAGCGACCGTCCGATCTTCCAAATCTGACGGTTTAAATAAAAAATACCTCAAAACTCAGAGAAAAATTTTTTTTTAACCGAATGTTTTTCAAAATTTAGACATGACGTTTAATTCTCTATCGATCGATGTGCAACTCGACTCTGTCACTATTTTTTTTCATTTTGCGACCAATACAATATGGGTCTTAAGGCCATATTGTATGTTTTACATACAATAGGCATATTGTATGGGCCTACTTTCACCTACTTTTGAACTATGCTAATAACTACACCGTGAATCGCTACACCGCGCATCCTTATTAGTGTCAAAGTTTAAATAGTGTGTAAGTAAATATACCGTCATTGACGCTAATTAAGAATTTAAAAATTAAAAAAAAAAGGTTTATTCTAATTTCACTGTTAACGCTAATTTGGAACAGCAAAATTGGAAAATTTTATGTACGATTATATACATTATTATATGTATCCGTACAAAATACAAAAAATCGTACACCGTAGTGAAATTTAAATATCCGTACATGTCAGACTAATATACGTGTCAGACCAATCCCGTTTTTTTAGCGCACATTCCTATGCGTACGCGTCCGATTTAATTCATTTTTTGTAAATTTTTCACTTGAAAAGGTACATTTATATACGGTATGACATCGACCGTGCACCACGCTATTTAGATCTTATTAAACTTTAGTTCTTTAAGCTATTTTGTACGGTACCTCAATTAACGTCAAGGAAAAATTAAAATCATGCATCCTATTTGAGGAAAAAAATCAAAATTTTAAGAACCCAAATTAGTGACTTTGACACTAATAACGATGCGCGGTGTAGTAGCGTACATGACGCTAATTAGGGTGCCCCTTTTTTTGGGGCAAATTCTCAAATAGAATAAAGTACGCTAAATGTTTTTGCACATTATTTGAGGTACCCCGCTCAATACGGTTCATAATTGTAATTTAGTGTCCTTTTAAATAGTGTGGTGTATGGACTGCCAGATCTGTACTATTTCGTACCTTTTTAAATTTAAAAAGTACAACAAATATAATAATATATAATTGCGTAAATATTTTCCGGCATACGCAGATGTCAAAAAAACGTGACGGCGTACGATTTGAACAATTTGGTACATCTACATGTACTAGTGTGGACATATTATGTGCCGAAAATTTTTACAAAGCAGTTTACAAATTAGAGTACATGATAAATTAGCATCATGGTGTACCCGAAAAAACACAATTTACCGTAAAGTACGCTAATTGTTTCATTACGCTATATTTTTTATTACGCAAATAGCGATTCACGGTGTAGTGTTGTGTATCGGTAAAAAACTTATCGCGATAACACCGATACCGATAGTCATCGGTTATCAAACGGTAAGAGGTACCGATATATCGGTTGGAGATCAACAAATTCCATATCGACGATAACTATACAAATATATAGTACGCATACTATATTACCTTATTAAATACTGTATTATACTATTTACATTATATAGAATGGCATGCCACGTATACGAATCTGTTCCATAACTATTTAACTGAAAATTATTACGGACAAAGCAGCACAGAAAACATAGGCCGGTTAACTGAAAACATGTTTTTACGGCGACATACGGAATTTACAGACAAACTGGTGAACACGGAACGGAAAAAGGACGACGGACACAAAATAATATTTTGCGCGCCGCCAAAATCGAACGGACGACTTGGAATTAAAAAGTACAAGCGGACGTCCAGCGTGAGCGCTAGCAACCCGGGATGGCTCTTTTGGCAACTTACGCCAAAAAATCTGACAGATTGACACGTGGCAGGTGTCCAGTGGATCCCAAGGAATAAAGGGACAAAGTCATGGCGTCGGATGTGAAAGGTACATCGTTTATATTGGATCCGTACCAAAACCGTACAGACGTCATGGCGGCTATTGTACTTTTTGCGCGTCAGAGGAATAAGACGTACAACTGAGTATACATGCCGTGCATTTATGTGTACGGACCGTACATTTATCGCAGATAGTTATTGTTATCGGTGTTATCGCCGATAAGTAATCGATGTTATTAGTTACTTATCGGCGATAAGACCGATAACGATATATCGAACCAATATATCGATTATCGAGAACCCGAAAAAAAAGGTCCATATCGGTTATCGGTAAATGCTTACCGATACACAACACTACTAATAACGATTCACGGTGTACTGTACAGTACACATTGCATCGCTATTAGAGTTAACTCTAATAGCGATAACGGTGTAATGTACACCACACTACACCGCCTATCGTTAGTAGCGTTGAGGATTTAATACACCGCCAATCGCTATTAGGGTGACGTTCCATCATGCCAAAAGTGGCGTAGTTTACAAAAATCCACGACCCTCCGTACCAAATCGTACCGCCTATTTTGTTTGAATACAAAAAGCAACATTACAGAGAATCTTGCCGATACTCTCCGAAAGTCTTGGAGGTAATACTGGCCGTCGGATGTTCATCTGCGAGGAGTTCGCTTCATTCTTTTCTGTAAGTGTCAACTCACCTCGAGGAGGTGGGTTGGGAGATATAGAAAAAAAAAATCGTGACACGCTGGACGATTAAGCTATCATGATGAAAAACCAACAAAAAATCTTAAGATTTGCACATGACACGCGGTTTCCAAAATACAACCGAAAATAAAAACGAAATTTCGTGACATTCCCTCGTCACGCTATTTTTGGCAACTTTTGCTCGTCACACTATTTCTATCAAAGGACTTTCATTATGTTAAAAAAACGAAACCCTGAAAATTGAGCTGGCGTACAGACTTGCGTCTGCAAAAAGTATAAAAGTTTTGTCGTAATTACTTCGTACGCAGGTACATGGTACGCAAGTCAAGATTTGAAGTTAAGTTTGTCGGTGCTAAAAATCCGAAAGATATTCAATATCGGATCTTAGCTTGCGTGGTGCCAGTCAATTTAGAACACGGGGCTTACAGACTCTACGTGATGGAACATCTACTCAATCGACCCAGTCTGTAGAGTTTGTCGTACAATTACAGAAACGTATGGTGGAACTTCACCCTTAGAGTAAATAACGCTAATTCAGTTCCCTTTTTCCAAAAAAAAAAACTCAAATACAATCTATAATTCCATTTGTTCCATTATTCTAATAAGGGTTTTTTTTCAATTTGCGTTAATGATAGAAGTACACTGCGATGGAAATAGTGTGGCGTACGGACAGTGTATCTCCGTACGAAATGTTACTTTTTGCATTACAAATGCATAAAAAGACACTTAGCATTATTGCGCACACATGTGAACGTGCATTGGAAGAAAGAGACGCACACTCGTTGACAAAAATCACGTTCTCATATGTTCGTCCGCCGACCGTGTGAACAACGCGACGGCGTACAAATTGTCACATTTTGTACGGGTACACATATTACTGTAGACATCGAAAGGGTGGGTATATATTATTCAGGACGACCCAAATTACAGTTAGGGATTAATTAGTATGTATATATATTTTTTCAAAAAAAATAAATTCCGGATTAGTGTTAATAACACTATTTTTTTTACGCTATTTATTCCTTTACTCTAATAACGATTAACGGTGTAGTATTAAATGATAAATTACAATTATTAGGCTTGCCAATAATTTGACACAAACATAGAAAAAATATCGTGAATGCAATGATTAATCAAACAAAACAGTTACTAAGTGACAATGTTATTAAGGATATGGATAAGCTTTTAAGTGTATTAGTTTAAAATTACTATTTACATCAATGCTCACGACCGCTAATATTACTAAAACATATGACTGTGCATGTGAAACATAAAGCTTCTGATTACGCGATGACTTGTTGTGAGAATGCTTATTTATTGAATTTCAACCACCTATCACAAACCTTGACAATTTGACCAAATTGTGAACGAGAAATAAATATAACCATTTGTTCTTTCTTAAGGGTATTTACAATGCTGATCGCAACAAAATTTAAGGCAAGTATATAGAAGGTTTGAAATCGTGAATAAAATGGCAAGGTTATCGTTTTCACTAGTATCGCCGAGGTTGTCGATAAATGGTATAAAATAGTAAAAAGTTTGTCGGCCAAGAAAACGAGTATTTGTAGGGAGTAGAATATAGTCTTATTGTGTACACCCGTGAACGATGAGTATATATTAATAAAAACATTGTGATCGACGCTTGTTAAGCACGAAATAGTGGTTATTAAATTCATAGGTGCATTTCTTTTTTCCTTAGTCGAGTTAACCCTTCTCAAGCTACCTCAGATAAGGTTTGTTGGTGAAGATTCTTACATCATAAGTAAATGTAGAGGCATATATTGTCTGTAGTAAAATATTTTAATCATATGAAGTTAGGTGGGCAAACCTAAAGATTGACCCGCCGTAAAGAGTATGGGCATCATTAACCACATTGACGTATGTGAACACGTGGCCCCGAAACGGATTTCACAATGGAATTGTTTAGTTTTATTACAATTACAAAGTTTGGAGTTGGAACAACTGATATGTTGTAGTAACCTCATGCGAGCAAATTTTGTCATTGAAAGATGTCGCGAGATCGCGATCGGAAAAAAGGTTACAAATGTATAATAACAAATTTATTCCGAATACCAAAGATGTATGGTTGATTTGATCCATACACGTGGAAGGTTTTATCGTATTTGATCAATTAAACTTTTTCACAAATGTCCACTGTGTGATTTGTTTTCTTCCCGTTTAATGCATTTGCATATAGTTATGCGAGGGAATAAATTCATTTGTTACAATTTTGAACAGAACTTATATATTTAAGCTTTCAACAACACACAATTTGCTTAATAAGTTAGGTCTTCATCCGGCCGCCTTAGGAAAAGTTATACATAAGACATCTTTAGAAATTGCAATATGTTAGCAATGGAATTCCGCCCTCAATGGAATTCCACCCATGGTGTACTCTACGAAGAGCGAACTAAGCGGAACTCCACACTGAGGCCATAGAAGATTAATTATGTAACGTGACCGAGAGGCTCTGCACCACCAAAGAAATGAGTCCATGGAAGGTCGCCGTAAGAAATCCGCAGTTGTGATCTATCGTTCCAACGACTAAAAAGGCCATCATTGGGATACCAAAATTAGATGTACGGTTTTATATACTAAGCGACAAGTGATTATTGCAATTTCCGCCGTAGATACGGAAAAGCCCTTAGGGGAGCGTGTGTACTTTACGTTTCATAGTTACGATTGTAACGGGAAACGTGTGACTGTAACGATAGAAGATCGCTGCACAGCTTAAATATCTCCAATTCAAAAGTATGATTTGCCGGAATATCGTATTATTTATTATGTGCGACCGACACACCGGCCAAAATCACCTGGGAAGTACGGTTTGCCCCCTTAAACGTACGGTACCGCGTTTCCGATTTCTATCCTTTCTTTTAGGTCTTGGTCCCGCTTCGCAGATCGTGTCAACTTGACGCTCACGCCGCGTGCCAAAAGTGGGAACGGCTGAATTACTGACACGTGTTTAAAAAAAGACAAGGAATTTTGGTGCCTTCTTTTCATTTCACCGACACAGGATTCACATGACTTGGCGGCAACCTATTATTCGTCGTATTTATTCTTGGGGTGTACACCTCCCGTCGCTATTATGTTAAGCATTTTTTATGTTAAGTTATATGTACGACAGCGAAACAGATTCCAGTATGTTCGCTATGGAATTAGCGCTTTTAGTGAATTAATAGAGTCAACACTATATTAAAAGTACGAAAACAGTACTTGAAAATAGAGCGATTGACCCTAATATCAATGTTATTGTAGCATGCAAGCTGTACCAAAATCCGGAATCGCCTGAATCAGTGAATAGCGACGACAATGTCAAATATTTTGTACGGGTTTGAAATCAGCGTGGAAGTCAACGTATATTCCTACCATAAGTGGCGATAGCCTAAATGCGGACAGCGGGTGAGGTCGAGCCACGTAGACCTTTGACAGACAGACAGATGTCTCCAGTAACTGAGAGCTCTTCGTTAAGGTTGTCGTATGCATTGGAATAACATAAATTGCTTAAATTCTATTGGTTGAATGCTTTTTTTGAGAAAAAAATTGGTCGCGTGTCCGTTAACTTTCTTTCCAGCTAGACTGCTAGACTTTCTTTCCAACTAACGGAGGGCTTTTTATTTGCCTATAACACCGATTCGGCCGTAGGATTTTTTGTAGATGATTCGATCTACAGTACAAGATATAGAAGTGGCCTCAAACATGCCACGTCTCATTATTCTAGACTACAGTAATTTTGTTTGAAATGTCTTGATGAACTAGCAACATATTCGTAGTTATTTACATGTGAGGAGATTATAGCACTTGCCTTTCAAAGATTTCGGGATTCAATTCCGTGGACCACTGAAACGATGGAATCACTTTTCCACGACACGTGTATCTTCTAGATTGCAGCTTATGTGATTCTAAGCATCTTCAATACGGAACGTAAAGGAGCATCAAATTTCTCATGGTTTGTCGTCCGGAAAGTACAGTACTTCGAGTCCCGACCAATGATTTCAACATAAAGACAAAGAATCTCGACGTTGTCCATTATGTCATGTAGCGTCATCCAGACTATATCTCATAATATCGCACCAAGCTAAATTCTGGATCAGTATTTAATGAACTCGTCAGGGACCACCGGACATCATAAACTTCAACCGTTCGAATCTCACTGACCGTATAGTGCCCCATTTCTTCAGGACAGATCCGGCCGTTGACGTATGGCACAGTGCTGCTAACGTTCGCAGTTCACACATCTCATGATTCGCGTCATAACTCCATGCAGGTCATACACACTATTTAAATGAGGTACTTTCACCTCTGGTCGGTGCACTCCAGACAAAACTCCACGTACGTTTCAGACGTTTCCTGTACAAATATGTACCTTTCTACAACGAGGTGAACCAATCCCGGAAGAAAAATACTCGCCCGTCTTTTGGTGCCACGTCTCCAAGATCTAAATGGTGAGGAACACCATCGGACAGAATCGATCTCGTAAAGAGTGACACGTGTACGTAATAACACGTATACTCTTAGGGATCTGTAGCCGTTCGATTCGTCCTGGTGTCGTTTCGTCGAAAGGTGCAAAATCATTAAACTGGAATCGTGGAATGTACGGAGAACCTCGGAGCGTACGAAAATTGCTGTCAGATGGTGTACTTGTGACGTCACGATCAGTGAAAGCGTCCCACGTGCGATGTGTACGGCAGGTTATTTCCCTGGGGCCTCCGCGTCTGCTGTACCTTCATGCACTCTTTGACCTTGGGACTTCCGCTCTCGGTTATTCTCTCTCTCTCTCTCTCTCTCTCTCTCTCTCTCTCTCTCTCTCTCTCTCTCTCTCCCCCCCTCGCCCCCCCTCACAAAACTGTTACCCTTTCCTCCCTCCCATGCCAAAATTTCCTCTGACAAACCGGCTGACTTCCTCACACGTGTGAATTTTCTCAACCATGGGCCCCTCCAGAACCGCAGAGCCAGTCTCTCCCTCTATCCCTCCCCCCCCTTCCAAGAAAACCGAGGGCTTCTTTTGGCAGTCGGCCAGAGAGGAAGCGTCCTCAGTCCCCAAGGGGGGGGAGAGAGAGAGAGAGAAAGAAAAGGAGAAAGAGAAGGAGAAAGAGAGGGAGAGAGAGAGGGAGAGAGAGAGGGAGAGAGAGAGAGGGCCACAAAGGAAAGGAAGCAGATTTTGGCGGCCGTCTGGTAAAGTCAATGATGTCAACGGCAGTGAAAACGAGAGTACGAATTCGAAGTCGAATCCGAATAGGAATTCGAATTCGAATTCGAATTCGAATTCGAATTCGAACTCGAATTTGAGGCGAGGCGGGAGTCTGAGCCGGAGTGGAGGGAGTGGAGGGAGTGGAGGGAGTGGAGGGAGTGGAGGGAGTGGAGGGAGTGGAGGGGTCCGGGGGAAGCCCGCGTTCAACCCGGAGCTTCTGACCAATCAGAAGCGAGAGTGGGTCTGTCTGCAGAAACATAACGCCGCGGTATGAAAACTATCTCTCTCTCTCTCTCTCTCCCCTTTCCTCTCGTTCTCTCTCTTCCCCTCTCTCTCTCTCCCCTTTCCTCTCGTTCTCTCTTTCCTCTCTCTCTCTCCCCTTTCCTCTCGTTCTCTCT
>JBBHKE010002227.1:317278-346590 GCA_037447655.1 Zygnema cylindricum | reverse complement strand
CGAAATTGCGGAAAGTGTGTCAGAACGGCTACCGTCAAGTTTTCTGATTCGTTCTGCTGGTTCGCGTACCTTTATGCTCGAATATGTACGGCTTTGTACGTAAATTGTACAATTTTATGCCTGCTGACATTTGCGTACAAAACGACGCATGCCAAAAATCAATTTCCCGAAATAAAGGGACTGCCTTTTTGTGGACCACAAGGATCGAGTCTGACTAGTGATTACGTGTCATAATAAATAATGGAAAAATATACTAGCAGAAACTGGGTAAATCTACACTTGTGAAGTCCGTCTTCGAAGAAAATATTTTTTCACACGGGCAGCCAATCTACTTTTTCCATTCTCATCTTTTCCACATCATATATTCATGACCACCACAAAAAGCAGATCGTCCTACCAATTTTACAAGAAGAAAGATTTGTCGGTAGATAGTACAGCTCTCAGATCGGCCGGAACTTCAAAAAATTGGACACGACTGGACACGTCATATCATAGCATCTATGAATGTACTTGCATGTACACCGGGATACTCCCCGAATCCGTACTATGATTGGTTGTACCATCGCGTTTTTGGAAACATAATCTATTACTAATTTACTACACATCCGCCGGAACTTAAAAGTGATTGACACCTGCCACACCAAAAAGGTCTTTGAGACACGTCACAGTGTGTCAAAAAAGGTACCAGCGCCAGTACCAGCGCCTGCACCTGGATTTGACATCAACCAATGACGGATGTCTCTGGTATGACAAAGCTGTTTTCGCATGTTATAGAGTATGGACAGAATTACGCAAAAGGACATAAATAAGTTAATACGCATCGACATGCCTTTGGCACACGATCGATTCGCTTACCGTTGAGATCATTTTGTCCTGCGTGAAAATTGTGGACCATCGGTATTCCATACATTTGGGACAAAGACTGATAGATTCTGTGCACTTTTCGTACACAATATTTGTCGCCAAATCGACACGCGATTATAAAGGTATATTACGTGTCTTTCAGGAGCTTCACCAGCGAGTGCTCTATGCAATCAATCAGGCATTCATACGCCATACAAATAGGTGGAAACATTATACGGTCACTGCACTCATCTCAATTGCACTTCAGCGGGCGCAAGCTGCGGGCCCTCCTTCGGCGTAGCACACTGCAGTAGCCGATGACCGGCGGGGTCTTCCTGACCTTCCAGTCTTCCACCAAGGGACCCGGTTCACATCCATGATCTTCGTGGCTGTGGACCTTACGGCACTTTCGCATGTTGCCGAAACTTTAGTATTGTAACTTCGTTTTTTAGCGAAGACTCTCCCGTACTACTTTTAGAGCATTCCCTATGTAAAGAAATGAAATCGTTGCTTAAGATTGTGACGGATGCAGAAGTGGGTGTAATTTGTGACGGTTGAAGACCATAGTTCAAAAGTAGGCGTTTTTATGGTAGGCCTTTCGTAGGCGCCTTTATCGTAAGTTCTGTTATGGGCTTCTCATGTGATCTTCTTAGATCGCTACTTTGATCAGCGACCGTCCGATCGTCCAAATCTGACGATAGTCTTGTCATAAGTTGTGTTATGGGCTTTTCATGTGATGTTCTTGATGGCTAGTTTGATCAGCAAACCTTCCGATCGTCCAAATCTGACGGTTTACATAAAAATAACTCAAAACTCACAGAAAAAAAAAATTGTCCGAATGTTTTTCAAAATGTAGACACGACATTTATTTATCTATCGATCGATCGATGTGCAACTCAACATTGTTATTTTTTTTTCCATTTTACGACCAATACAATATGGGTCTTAAGTTCATATTGTATGTTTTGCGTACAATAGGCATATTGTATGGGCCTACTTTCACCGACTTTTGAACTACGTTGCAGACGACTGCAAAACTCGAGACAATTGATGACGTTAACAAAATAGCGACGGGTGTACACGTCTAGCTACTTTTGACATTGTAGATGCTTAGGGTTTGTGACATTTTGACGTCACGCTCAAATTACGACAACGTCGACGTCACAAATTATAAAATATCCGCCATGGTTTCCCGAATTTGTTTTTTATTATTATCTTACTCTACTTACCATCAAATACACCCAAACATAGTCAATAAAAACATTTTTTAGAGATCTTTCATTTGATACCATTATTGACGTTTTTCATTGCAATAATTGTGAGATATAAGCGGTCGTGGGAGAGGGAGAGAGAGAGAGAGGCGATTTCACCGACTACGCTTTTGCGAAATGCCGTCCGTTGGTCAAGGCCCCCTCCACGACCGCTGTACGGAAAAAAAACGCAGGGGAAAAGTTCACTCATAGGCTAAAAACGTGCAGTGGGTTTTTTTTTTGGTACTCCGCGCACAAAAATTGTCAAAAACTTCCGACACTTGCGACAACATCTGCCTATTCGCCCACCTCATGGAGCTTTATTTAAAGCCACCTCGCGAGGTGATTTTATATAAATTTTGAAGATGAGCTGGATGGATGTAAAAGTGGGTTGAAACGCGTTAGACGACAAACTCCTGTACATATAAAGTTTTGAAGTAACGCAACTTGTACAGTGGAAATATCATTTTTGGTACAGTTGTAGATTATCTAAGTTATTGAGAAAAACGACAGAAAATATCTGTAACTTTAGCACACGCATTGTCTGTGGGTAGACTAGTCGAGGATTTTTCATTTTAAAGGCGGTCTAACTCTGGTATTGTTTTGTTTTGGTTCTTTGCTCTTACTAATATTATTTTGTTTTGTTTCAGTTTATAGGCGTTGATTACATTCTTGTAGCTATTGTAGTCTCCATTAGTTTATTTCTTCTTTTACCCCTTTTGCACACAAATGGTTTTGTCATCACATTTTTTGCAATAAAGAATTTTCCTTTATAACTTCCTCCAAAACAATTAATAGTGTTGCGTATCGACTCGGTTTACTGTTGTTTTTGGAAAGCTTTCAGCCTCAGCAAATTAGTAGGACGGTAGAAAGGTAGTAATTTGAAGTGTAAGGACATGCGTCATCACTTGAGTGCAGTACAGGACATCGCACCTGCTATGTAGACAGAGCAACGAATCAGCGCAGCTGCTATGCAGACAGAGCAGCGCAGCAGCACAGCAGCGAAGCTGCGACACAGACAGGACAACGCAACTGCGGTTACTTTGGATATGATCCGTACAGACAACGCAACGGCTGTTATCTTAGTTATGATTCGGTACGGGACAACGCAGTTGCGATTGATATGAATCAAGTCAACGGATCTCAACTTAGTGGGTAGCTAATTGGTAGCTTAGTGGTAGCTCTGTGGTAGCTTAGTGGTAGCTCAGTGGTAGCTTGACAGATTAGTATTAGCTTGGTAGCTTGACGTACCTCTCAGGTACACTAGTATCTGTTGAAATAAGTAGTTTTTGTATTTTATAGGTCTTAATTAATTAGCGGAAAAACATATATAGAAAATGTAGGCAGCCTGCCTCTATCTCTTCTATCTTACCTCCATACTTGTTGTAGTCACTGAAGGAGAGAGAGAGTTATGGAGCCATGGCTGCCTCAGCTCTATAAGAAGGACTAAAGAGTGACTTTAAGTCACTCTCAACAAAAGGTTGAGTCCGGCGGGACTCGAACCCCCGACCGACAAAGCGCGGCGTAGCCGTTAGCTCTAACCAGTCTGTCGTAGACGTCCGTTAGGAGATATAGGGTTACATTAATATTTAAACTATTGTGTAATGCAGAAATCATTCAACTAAAAACACTTTACGACACGCATAGATACTGAAATCCTGTGGTCTCCATTGACCCACAGAATGAGCAGCCTATGTAAAGCCTCTGGAATAATATTTGCCCCTTCTACTTTCCCGCTGAATAAGCGCCGCCCAGGATAACAAATATTCTGACCACTCTCACCCTTGTGACGACAAGACTCCCCTGAGTCAAACGCAAAAAGAATCACTGAATTTGTTCACCCGAGCAGTAAGTTATGGGTGGTCAAAGATGACCTTTATAGTTACAAGCTCTCTTAGAGAAAGAGGTACCTAAATATTACTAAGTCTCGGTCTGCCTACTCACGACTACCTACTATTAAACCTTAGTCCAATAGGAACACTATAAAGTAGAAGAAGGTACAATGGGCGATGTACTTATTGTACAACCATTGTACGACAAGGTCTACAAGGTGACACCTGTCATATCGGAAGACATGGTTCCTCCTCCCATCTTCTCCGGTATCAAATAATATGGCGCCACGTGGCACCGCGTGACGCTATATCCGTATGCCGCCAAAAAGATCACTTCGCGTGGCGGCTATAATGTCGGCCGTCCGATCAAAACATATTTTACACGGTTCAGATTCGCGTACATGCAGAAATTGCTCCTTTTGGTTAGTCTGCTGTTAATTAGCTGTTTCGTTAATGTTTATATATTTATGAAACCCGTCACGTGTATCGTTTCGTAACGCCTTAATGGTTAAGGCGTTAGGCTATAAAGAATCTAGAGGTCACAGGTTCAAATCTAGACTTGGGCATGATTTTAGCCAAAATACTCTTAACTGTAAAAACTGCCACTTTCTAAATATGGCGGCAGCCATGGCGCGCCTTTGATCCTTACTCTCTTTCTTTAAAACAAAACTAAAATAGGGAAGTGAACTATTAATTACCTCTTTTCAACACTCCCCTTAATTCCTATTCACTTTTCAATTTTAATCCACAGTTTTCTCTGCAATAAATCAACTTAGGGGAAGGCACTGTTTTTGTCATCATGTCTGCAATCATTTCTCTGCAATCATACAGTTTTTTTTAACTGTAAAAACTGCCACTTTCTAAATATGGCGGCAGCCATGGCGCGCCTTTGATCCTTACTCTCTTTCTTTAAAACAAAACTAAAATAGGGAAGTGAACTATTAATTACCTCTTTTCAACACTCCCCTTAATTCCTATTCACTTTTCAATTTTAATCCACAATTTTCTCTGCAATAAATCAACTTAGGGGAAGGCACTGTTTTTGTCATCATGTCTGCAATCATTTCTCTATCAGTTTTATGAACCAGTTTAATGATTTTATTTTCTACCTTCTCTCTGACAAAGCTTAGTCTAATATCCATATGCTTAGCTTTGAAGTGATGTTTTGGATTAGCTGCAATCGAGATAGCAGCTTGATTATCACAAAAAACATTTTGAGTTCTAGACTTCATGAACCCAAGTTCTTCAAGAAGAGATTTAACCCACATTAATTCATTGGTGGCAGCACAGGAAGCCATGTATTCAGCCTCCATAGTGGACTGAGCAACTACTTTTTGTTGCTTGCTACTCCAACAACATGCACCGGATCCAATTTGCAATACATATCCAGTCGTACACCTCCTTAAAGGCACATCTCCATCACTGGCATCACTCCAAGTGGTGATGTCAGTGTGCTCCCCTCCCAAATGCAACCATAATTCCCTTGTCCCCACCAGATACCTCATCACCCTTTTGGCAGCCTCCCAATCTCTCTTTCTTGGTTCATTTAGATTTCTACTAAGGACACCTACAGCTGCAGCTATATCCGGACGGGTACAGTTCATAAAATAAATTAAACTGCCTACAATCTGCCGATTAGGGATATTTTCCATAAATTTTCTTTCTATCTCGTCCATCTCATCATTAATGATGAATATTCCTCCCTCTTCACTCCCCTCACTCACTTTCTTCAAATCCATGGGAGTAGTACATCCGTTTGCTTTCTCCATTTAAAATTTTTCTAGCATATTACCGATTGCTTCGTTTTGAGTGAGTCTTATAATTCTATTCCCTCTATCTCTCTCCATCTGAATTCCCAAAATGTACTTTGCTTCGCCAAGATCTTTCATATCAAAACTGCTTCTAAGATCCCGTTTTAGTTTGTTAATTTTATCTAAGGACTTGCTTAAGACCAACAAATCATCCACATAAATAGCAATAAATATCACTCCATTCTCATCCTCAAATAAATATATAGAGTGATCTGAACTAATTCTGATATACCCCAAACCGGTCAGAAATTCGTCGAGCTTTATATTCCACTGTCGCGGGGCTTGCTTAAGCCCATAGAGTGATTTTATCAGTTTGCAAACTTTGTTTTCTTCCCCACTTTCCACGAATCCTTCCTGTTGCCTCATGTAAATTTCTTCTTCCATCTCTCCGTGCAAAAAGGCAGTTTTAATATCCATCTGGTGGATTTCCATATCCTCCGCTGCGGCTATACTTAAAAGGATTATAACAGAAGGAAATCTGACTACAGGTGCAAAGGTTTCTATCCCCTCTTTCTGTGTATAACCTTTTGCAACTAACCTAGCTCTGTACCTCTCAATGGTATTATCCGGGTTTAATTTAAGTTTAAACACCCACTTACATCCGATCGGTTTTCGGTCACGTGGACAATCTACCAACTCCCATGTATTGGCTTCCATGATAGAGGCCATTTTTTCATTTATAGCTGTGATCCACCGGCTACTTTCTGGAGTGTTTATGGCCTCTAAGTATGTTTGAGGTTCATCTGGGTGAGACATCTTTGTGAGTTGGTTAATTACTTGTCTTTCTTAAAGTCGTTTACTACTTCTTCTTCCCCCTTCAAAATCGGACGCCGGTATGGAAGGCATCCTTGGGTTTCGTTTAGGGAGATTTTCAGCTCCCCTATCTTCCAATTCCGGTGTCTCATCAAGTTCCTCATCGGTTTCCACTTCGTATTGTGGCGTTGCCTCGGATGTTGTCCTTTCCTACTTCTCCTTTGGTAGATCTGCAGATTTTTCTTTTTCTCCCTCTTCCTTCTCTTCATTTTCAAAGTCAAAGTCAGAAAACTGATCCGTTTCAAATCTGATTTTGACTTCCCTATTATATTTGAATGGATCAATGGACTTCTCTTCATTCATCACCACTATGTGTTTTACCAAAATTATATATCTCTTTTTCAAGTCATACACTCGGTATCCTTTTGTGCTCTCATCATATCCTACAAGATATCCTGGTTTCCCTCTTCCCACTAACTTCCATTTAGTCTTATCGAAATCCAAACTGTAGACTTGACTTCCGAACACTCTCAAACTAGACAAATCAGGCTTTCTTCCTGTCCACCTCTCATACGGAGTTTCCTCCTTATTTGCTGAAGTTAGGACTCTATTTTTGATGAAATTAGCATAGTTCATAGACTCAGCCCAAAACTGCAGCCCTATCCTCTTATCACTTAACATACTTTTGGACATATCTCCTAAATTTCTATTCACTCTTTCTGCTACTCCATTTTGTTCCGGATTATAGGGAACTGTTTTCTCATGATGAATTCCTTCTTCTTTAAGATATTCTTCAAATTCCCTTGAGGTGTATTCTTTCCCATTATCACTTCTTATCTCTTTTATTGAGGTTTCATGTAGCTTTTCACTCCATACTTTATACTCTTTGAAACATCTTAATACCTCTGACTTATGTCTGAGAAAGTATACCTTCGTGTATCTAGACCAATCATCTGTGATAGTTAACATCCATCTCTTCCCCCCATGTGAAGCATACCTAGCAGGTCCCCAAACATCAGTGTGAACTAGATCTAATACTTTCTCTCTCCTAAATGTGGTTGCCTTTGGAAATGGAAGTCTATGAATCTTCCCTTGGGCACATCCACTACAATCATCAAAGGTCTCATCATCTTCAAAAGTAATACCCTCCACTATTCCCTTTTTCTTCATTTTCTTTAATCTATCTAGATGCACATGCCCTAACCTTTTATGCCAAAGCATCATCTCACTTGCACACGAGTAGAGAACACTCTTTTCATTGCAAAGTACAATTCTGAACATTCCTTGACTGCCCTTCTCAGCTATGAAATAAACCTCATTATCAAAGCTTGCTGTGAAGATTCCTTTCCTAGTTCCTGTTTCAAACTCCTTTTCATCTAGGACAGCTGTTGAGACTAGGTTCTTGCTAAGTTGTGGAATGTAAAGAACGTCTGAGAGTGTTACAATTGAGGCCTTTCCATCAACTAGAACCTTCAAGTCAACAGTTCCAACAAGACTTGTGGTTTCTACTCTACCATCTCCGTACTCTATCTCAACTGTTGGGATCTTTCTCAGTTTAATGAACCACCGCTTATCTTTGCACATATGCATTGAAGCCCCTGAGTCTATGATCCACCCATCCTCGTGTGGATCCCTCTTACCTCCGAAAGCACACTTTTGTCTCCGTGGAATGTCGACATGCTTTTCAGTGTTTTTCGGATTAAGGAGAAGCTCCTTAAGCTCCTCTTCAGGTTCAGTTTTTTCTTCCACTTCCTCATCAAGAACTTGAGTCAGGAAAGCCTTTTTCTTTCCTCCGTCCTTTGAGGTTCCTTGACCATCTTTCAGTCGAAGATCTGCAAGTCTGACACAATCTGCCATATAGTGTCCCGGTTTCCTTCAGAAGTGACATAATCCTCCTCGAGAAGTTCCTCTCCCCTGTCTATCAAATCTGCCACCTCCTTGTCCTCTTCCACCAAAGTTTCGATAGGGATCTTTCCCTCTCTCCTCATCACGCTTCCGCCAATCAGCTCCTGCAGACAATGCTTGAACACTTGGACTCCCTCTCCTAAGCTCTATGGTGCTTTCTTTCACTAAAATCATTCCCACAGTGTCATCCCAATTCCAATTGCTATCTCCTATGTCCTGCAATCGGTTAATGATATTCTCATACTCTTCAGGTAGTTTCATCATTAATGTGTTCACTCTTTGTCTCTCAGACCATGAGTTACCTGCACTCTCTAACTATCCAAACAATGCTCCTAAATCATTGCAATAATTATCCATACTTCCTCCATAATAAGTATAAGCTGCAATCTTATTTTCTGCCAACTGTTGCTGCTGCAATGATCCACTCTTATATTTGTTAACTAGTGATATCCAAATCTGAGATGAAGATTTGACATGCATAAGGGGAATGGCAATGCCCTTTGCTAAAATTTTAAGAATTAAGAGCTTAGCAACCTTGTCTTTGTAGTTCCACTTTTCATACTCTGATCTTTCGGTCTGAACCTTTGTCGTTGTTGCTGGTGGTGCTGCTGCCGGTATCGCCTTCGGCAATGGTGTTACTTGAGTTGCAACTCCTTCTTTTTCTCCTTCCATGACAATCTCTTCTCCTTCCTCATCTTCATCCTCGGTGATGGTGGCAGTTGTTCTACCAACTGTATAGGCGGAGGTGCTAGAAAAACGTGTCCCTCCAAACCCAGGTGGAGGTGGGCATCGAATTTGTCCAGACAGTATGCCCCATAGATGCTTCTCAAATAGTTCTCCCTCCATCATTATTTCCCAATAAAGAAAGTCTGATCCATCAAATATGGGCACCCTAGAGGGTGGGCCCATAACCTGAAATCCTGTGGTCTCCATTGACCCACAGAATGAGCAGCCTATGTAAAGCCTCTAGGATAATATTTGCCCCTTCAACTTTCCCGCTGAATAAGCGCCGCCCAGGCACACAAATATTCTGACCACTCTCACCCTTGTGAGGACAAGACTCCCCTGAGTCAAACGCAAAAAGAATCACTGAATTTGCTCACCCGAGCAGTAAGTTATGGCTGGTCAAAGATGACCTTTATAGTTACAAGTTCTCTTAGAGAGAGAGGTACCTAAATATTACTAAGTCTCGGTCTGCCTTCTCACGACTACCTACTATTAAACCCTAGTCCAATAGGAACACTATAAAGTACAAGAAGGTACAATGGGCGATGTACTTATTGTACAACCATTGTACGACAAGGTCTACAAGGTGACACCTGTCATATCGGAAGCCATGGTTCCTCCTCCCATCTTCTCCGGTATCAAATAATGTGCCGCCACGTGGCACCGCGTGACGCTATATCCGTATGCCGCCAAAAAAATCACTTCGCGTGGCGGCTATAATGCCGGCCGTCCGATCAAAACATATTTTACACGGTTCAGATTCGCGTACATGCAAAAATTGCTCCTTTTGGTTAGTCTGCTGTTAATTAGCTGTTTAGTTAATGTTTATATATTTATGAAACCCGTCACGTGTATCGTTTCGTAACGCCTTAATGGTTAAGGCGTTAGGCAATCCAGAGGTCACAGGTTCAAATCTAGACCTAGGCATCATTTTAGCCAAAATACCCTTAACTGTAAAAACTACCACTTTCTAAATATGGCGGCAGCCATGGCGCGCCTTTGATCCTTACTCTCTTTCTTTAAAACAAAACTAAAATAGGGAAGTGAACTATTAATTACCTCTTTTCAACAGATACAGTTTTACAAAATGCGCAGTACTGTACTAACTTGAAACGGATATTGCGCATTTTGTTTCGACAGCGAAACAAATATTGCTTAAATTTATTCGCGTCAAATCTAATGGTGCACATCATCGCCGAAATCCTGGAATGGTCACTTTGGAATTTAGTGACATGGCATGACCTGGCGCCACGTGGAGAGATGACATTTGGTCGCGGGAATTCCGAGGAACGTACGCACAAGTGGAAAATAGACACGCGTCCGCCTAATGGCCTTGTCGTACAGAGGCCGTACAGAAAATACATCGGCAGTAGTACTTTCTGGTACTACACAGTGTTTTGATTGGTTCGTACTGGCAGTTGATAGGGGTTGTGAGAGAGAACTAGGAAAAACTAGGACTTAGGAAAAATCATGTAGATAGCCCTCTCTCTCTTTGAGAGTTTGTATAAATTGGCATCTTTGCCACCCTAAAACGTATCGACTGGTTGGCCGTTTTCAGTGATTCTTTTTGCTACGGACTCACGGGAGTCCAAGCTGCACAGGGGTGCAGTCAAATTGTCAGTTTGTTTTTTTTGGGCAGAAGTGGTTGTGGATTCAAGTGGGTTAGTTAAATACTATCTAGAGGCTTCTTGAATTTTGTAGTCAAATGGAGGACACAGAATTCTAGGTTATGGGCCCACCCTCTGGGGTTCCCACCTTCAATGGATTTGGGTTCATCTGTTGGGAAGCCATGATGATAGGAGCTTTGTGTGAAAAACGATACTGGGGTATTGTCAGAGGACAAGTGAAACGTCCACCTTCGAGAACTCCACCAAGATTTGGAGGAGTAAGGTTTCTTGTAGCAACGGTTGCCTCAGCGGAAGAGGCAGATGATGGGGACAGCTGTGTGTCCGAAAAGAGGAAAGGGAAGGAGACACCCCTTACTCCTATTGCCACAGTATTAGGAGCGACGATTGTTAAGACCACGGAGAACGATACTCAAATGTGGGAGGATGTAAACATGGCTGACAAGAACTTCATTCTCAGGCATCTCACTCAAGCTTTGGCCCCTCATCATCTTCACATTTACAAGGCCGAGGAAATGTGGGTGAGTTTGGAGGAGATTTATAGAGCTAGAACTATTCAGGAGCTCCAGTTGGCTGAGCAAAAGCTAGTGAGTTATACTTACAAAGGAGGAAAGATGTTAGATTACTGTAATGATCTTTCTTGTTTGTATATGGAGATGGAAAGTGCCGGGTGGACAGGTACAATGAAAATGAAGGTTAACACTCTTATCATGAAGTTACCACATGAGTTCGAGAACATAGTGTATCGAGAACAGGAAATGCCTGATAGTTCATGGAAATGGGACATAGTGGTCAGGATGATACTTGTGCAAGAAAACACAATGGAGGTTAGGAGAGGAGGAAAGAGCATTCAAGCTCTAGCAGCAGGAGGGGACCGATGGGGGAAGGATCCGAAGAAATCGTACAAAGGGGAAAAAGATCATCCTGGAGGACCGAGGCCCCCAAAGGGTCTTTGTCATTTTTGCAAAAAGCCGGGATGTGTCAAGCTGTTAGCGATGAGGCTTCAAGAGAATCGTGGAGGGGGTTCTTCCGGAGGGAAGAAAAGGACACTTGTGGTTACAAAAGTGACAGGAGAAACCGAGGATGAGTCCTCTGAGGAGGATGAGGAGCTTCTTCTTGACGAGAGTCTGGAGGAGAAGGAGTTCCCTCGGAGACTGAAGTGTGCCCTTGGAGCAATTCGGGAAGCTCCACAGGAAGGATGGATTATCGACTCAGGTGCATCCATGCATATGTGTCGTGATAAAGAACTCTTCACTAAGCTAAGAAAGATTCCTACTGTAGAGATAGAGTATGGGGATGGGAGAGTGGTTACTACAGATCTAGTGGGATCAGTAGATCTGAAATTCTTAGTGGAGGGTAAGACTTCTATACTTACATTCTCAGATGTACTCTACATTCCTCAGCTAAGTAAAAATCTTGTCTCTACGTCTTTGTTAGATGAGAAAGAGATTGATACCTTCACTCGAAAGGGAGTCTTTACAGCTAAGTATGGGGATGAAGTTTACTTCACGGCATATAAGGGTAGCCAAGGAATGTTTAGGCTCAACTTGAGTAATGAAAAGAAGAATGCTTATTATGTTCGTCTTCCTAAGATGATGATTTGGCATAAGCGGTTGGGGCATGTACATTTTGATAGGTTGAGGGAAATGAAAAAGCTTGGGGTAGTAGAAGGCATGCAGTTTGGGGATAATGAAATGATGGATGATTGTAGTGGTTGTGCTCAAGGTAAGGCTCACAGACTTCCCTTTCTCAAAACCGCCATATATAGAGGTGAGAAAGTGTTCGATTTGGTCCACACATATATTTGGGGACCTGCAAAAGTGCCTTCAGTTGGAGGAAAGAGGTTTATGCTGACAATAACTGATGATTGGTCTAGATACTCTAGAGTCTACTTTCTGAAAAATAAGTCTGAAGCATCAACTTACTTCATAGAATATAAAGCCTGGAGTGAGAAGTTGCATGAAACCCCCATTAAGAGGATAAGGAGTGATAATGGGGGTGAATATACCTCTAACCAGTTTGAGGAATATCTGAGAGATGAGGGAGTGCAGCACCAGAAAATTGTACCATATAACCCGAAACAAAATGGGGTAGCTGAGAGGTTGAATCGAACACTAGGAGATAGTGCATGCAGTATGTTGGCAGACAAGAAAATAGGAAAGAGATTTTGGGTAGAAGCAATAAACTGTGTCAACTACATTAAAACTAGAGTCCTTACCTCAGTTGTAAAGGGAGTGACACCTTATGAGAGATGGGTTGAAGGAAACTAGATATCTCACACCTTAAAGTATTCGGTAGCCAAGTTTACAGTATTGACACGGATAAGAAAAACTGGAAACTAGATGCTAAGGGAAAACCTGGATACTTTCTGGGATATGATGAGGATGTTAAGGGATGTAGAGTCTATGAATTAGCAAAGAAAGAAATCATTCTGGTCAAACAATTAGTTGTCATGGATGAAGGGAAGTCATTTGACCCCTTCAAATATACAAAGAAGATAAGAATCAGATTTGAGTCCGAAAGTGAGGAGAACTCGGTCGTTCCCGAAAGGGACATGAGTGAAACCATGATTGCAAATTCAGGGGAGATCCAAGATGCAAGAGACTCACCGAAAATCTCACATACTCCTATGGACTTTGAGAAGATAGAAGAAGCAGGACAAGAACTGGGTTCCATGGACAGGGGAGCCGATGAGACTGTGAGAAGAAATCCAAGACTTCCATCCATTCCAGCTTCGGAGTTTGAGGGAGGAAGAAGAAGCAGCAAAAGGATACAAGAAAAATAAGCCGCGCATATGGTAGCTAAGCTATCTCACCTAGATGAGCCTCAGTCTTACTCGGAGGCAGTGAATAGTCCAAAGAAAGAAAGATGGATTAGAGCCATATATGATGAGATGGCTTCTATCATGGAAGCAAATACTTGGGAACTAGCGGATTGCCCTCCAGATAGAACACCTATTGGGTGTAAATGGGTATTTAAACTAAAACTAAACCCAGATAATACCATTGACAGATATAAGGCTCGATTGGTAGCGAAGGGGTTCACCCAAAAGGAGGGGATTGACTATGAGGAGACCTTTGCTCCAGTTGTTCGGTTCTCATCAGTAAAGATTCTCCTCAGTCTGCCAACAGCAGAAGACATGGAAATCCATCAGATGGACATTAAGACAACTTTTCTTAATGGTGAGTTAGAGGAAGAATTTTCATGAGGCAACCCGAGGGGTTCGTGGAAGAAGGAGAAGAGAGCAAAGTCTGCAGGCTCATAAAATCCTTATACGGACTGAAGCAGGCTCCCCGACAGCGGAAAAAGAAACTAGATGAGTTTCTCACCAATCTGGGATATATCCGTATCAGCTTTGACCATTCTATCTATATGTTTGAAGATGAGAATGGTGTCATTTTTATTGCAATTTATGTGGATGATCTGCTTGTGTTAAGTGAGTCATTGGAGAAGATCAATAGGCTAAAGAAAGATCTTAGGGGCAGATTTGATATGAAGGATTTAGGGGAGGCAAAATATAATTTTGGGATTCAAATGGAGAGAGATAAGGGGAAGAAGATTATTAGACTTACTTAGAAAGAAGCAATAGGTAATATGCTTGAGAAATTCCAGATGGAAAATGCTAACAGTTGTACCACTCCCATGGACTTGAAAAAAATAAGTGATGGAAGTGTAGAAGGAGGAGTGATGATCTTAGATGATCAGATTAGTCCAGAGGCGAGAGAGTTCATGAAGTCTATCCCTTATAGACAGGTCGTAGGAAGCTTAATCTATTTTATGAACTGTACCAGGCCGGACATAGCGGCAGCAGTTGGAGTACTCAGTAGGAGTCTTAATGATCCTAGGAAGAGAGACTGGGAGGCAGCCAAGAGAGTCATGAGATATCTCGTTGGAACCAGAGAATTATGGTTGCATTTGGGAGGGGAGCACACTGATATCACCACTTGGAGTGATGCCAGTTATGGGGATGCACCAATGAGAAGATGCAATTGTGCATATGTTTTGTATGTGGGGGAAGGTGCTTGCTGTTAGAGCAGTAAGCAACAAAAGGTGGTTGCTCAGTCCATTATGGAGGCTGAGTACATGGCCTCTTGTTTTGCCGTGAAAGAGTTGATGTGGGTCAAGTCCTTGCTGCAAGAATTGGGGTATATGAAGGAGGCAGTGCATGAAGTGTTTTGTGATAATCAAGCGGCCATAGCAAATGCAGCCAATCCAAAACACCATTTTATGGCTAAACATATAGACATAAGATTATCTTTTGTAAGAGAAAAAGTGGAGAATTAAATAGTGAATCTTGTATATAGATCTGATGAGGAAATGGCGGCTGACATGATGACCAAACTTGTGCCCTCTCCAAAGTTCAAATATTGTAGGGAAAAATGTGGATTAAAAGAAAAGTTAAAATTAGAATAGATAATAAGGGTAGTGTTAAAATAAGTAGTTTTTGTATTTTCTAGGTCTTAATTAATTAGCGGAAAAACATATAAAGTAAATGTAGGCAACCTGCCTCCATGTCTTCTCTCTTACCCCCATACTTGTTGTAGTCACTGAAAGAGAGAGAGAGCGATGGAGCCATGGCTGTCTCAGCTCCATAGGAAGGACTAAAGAGTGACTTTAAGTCACTCTCAACAAAAGGTTGAGTCTGGTAAGACTCCAACCCCCGACCGGCAGAGCGCGGCGTAGCCGTTAGCTCTAACCAGTCTGTCGTAGAAGTCCGTTAGGAGATATAGGGTTTCATTAATATTTAAACTATTGCGTAATGCATAAATCATTTAACTAAAAACACTTTAGGTCACGCATAGATACAGTTTTACAAAATGTGAAGTATTGTACTAAATTGAAACGGATATTGCGCATTTTGTTTCGACAGCGAAACAAATATTTCGCAAGTATTTATTACGGCTCAGATTTATTTCGCGTCAAATCTAACGGCGCACATCATCGCCGAAATCTCGGAATGGTCACTTTGGGATTTAGTGACGTGGCATGACCTGGCGCCACGTGGAGAGATGACATTCGGTCGCGGGAATTCCGAGGAAAGTACGACCGAGTGGAAAATAGACACGTGTCCGCCTAATGGCCTTGTCGTACAAAGGCCGTACAGAAAGAACATCGACGGTAGTACTTTCTGGTACCACACAATGTTCTGATTGGTTCGTACCGGCAGTAGATAGGGGTTGTGAGAGAGAACTAGGAAAAACTAGGACTTAGGAAAAATCAGGTAGATAGCCCTCTCTCTCTTTGAGAGTTTGTATAAATTGGCATCTTTGCCACCCTATAACCTATCGGCTGGTTGGCCGTTTTCAATGATTCTTTTTGCTACGGACTCAGGGGAGTCCAGGCTGCACAGGGGTGCAGTCAAATTGTCAGTTTGCTTTTTTTGGGCAGAAGTGGTTGTGGATTCAAGTGGGTTAGTTAAACACTATCTAGAGGCTTCGTGAATTCTGTAGTTGAATGGTGGACACAGAATTGCAGTATCACCGGTACAACTTAAGTATAAGACTTAGGACTCATAACACATTGTGTATCCAGACTTCCAAGTAGTAAAACTACAAACAGTTTTTGGGAAACTTCTTAGTATTAAATCTTGAGTGTTGTTGGGTCAATTATACTGAAACTTCGGGAGTTTTCAGTGATTATGTTGCTCTATACTTTGATAGAGCTTTGTAAAGTTTGAATGTGTGTATAAGATTTGGTGAGCACTTGTAAACAACTGTTTGGTAGAATTCTTGATAGCTTTTGAGAGAGTATCATGTCTTCTTCTACTACTACTGCTGCTCCTCCACCCGCACCGGTGGTTGTAGAACAACAAGTTATGGGCTTGTCATCAAGAATTCCTATCTTTTTTGGGGAAAAGTATGTTTACTGGGCGGATATGGTGGAGACTCATTTTGAGAATGTCAATCTCTTGGACATAATGAATGTGATCGGTCATGGTCTAAGAAAAATACGCAAGCTCGTTCTATTCTGAAATTTTGTATATCTGAGGATTTAGCTATGTCTCGGATAAAAATGAAAATAATAATTGATATCTGAAAATCTCTTAAAAATGATTATGAAAAGGCTAATGTCTAGAAAGAACTCGTATTGGCTGGAAAAATTTGGGACTATAAGTACATTGGCTGAATATTCTAACAAGTTTCGCATCCTTGTAGATGCACATGCTTGTGCAGGTGGGAAGTTTCGTTAGTTTCAACAGGCAGAGTTGCTCATGAGGATTCTCCCTCGTAGTATGAAAGGAGCATCTGATATGCTCAAACAGAGAGATAAAGCTAGCTGGACTTTACAATTAGCTATCAATATTTTGCTAGAAGAGGAAGCTACATCTAATATTCTCAATGTTGAGCAGGTAGAGGCTTTAAATTCAGACTTTGAGAGGAAAGTACAGGTATATTAGCAAAGAAATTAGTATAATCAGTAAAGCCAATTTAATCAGGGTGGAAATAGACAATCCAGCACTGTATGTTTTTATTGTAGTGAGAGAGGTCATGGATAAAGATTTTGTCATAAGCTTAAGAAAGCTAACGATACAAGTTTATACAGGCCGAGATGGCAACAAAGTCAGTTTTACAAAGACTTCACGGGGTCTACACCTCGTGGAAATGCACTATTTTCAGCGGCTTCATCACTCCAGGATGAGACTTTGACATTTTTTGCGGAGGATGAAACAGATCTATTCGTTATGGCGGCAGCGATGGAGGGCGCCTAGGACCCTGGATAGATAATGGACACGGGAGCGTCAACACACATGTGTTGGAACAAAGACATCTTCAAAAATCTAAAAACCATGCAGGAGAAAAATATTTATTATGCTTGTGGAATGAGTGTTCAGAATCGTGCTATGGGTGATGTGCCTTTGCTAATGGATGTGGAGGGCAAAGCAATTGAAAGAACTCTTCACAATGTCTTATTTGTGCCTGACTTTAAGAAAAATTTGTTTTCTTCGTCCTTGGTAGAAAGTAAGGGCTTTGAGGTTAATTTGAAAAATGGTAGACAAGTTGTTAGCAAAAATGGCAAAGTCGCAGTTATAGGCACAAGAGATGATAACAAGATGTACCGAATGGATATGGCAAATACCAAGGAGGATGATGTTTTGTATTTCGGTGCTTTGCATTCAAATGTGTTGTGGCATAAACGATTAGGCCATGCACACTTTGATAGTTTGAGAAAAATGGTTATTGCTGGAAAAATACAGGGTGTATCAATCACAGATCACCAGGTCAAAACATGTGATGGCTGTGCGCTGGGTAAAATCCACAGACTACCATTTCCTAAAGAGTTTGAGCCTTTTACAACAAATTCATTTGGATGTTTTTGGTCCTGCGAAGGTTGCATCTGCCGGGGGAATGAAATATATTGTCACGTTTACGGCTGATTTCTCCAGGTTTACAAAAGTTTACTTCATGAAAGAGAAGAGTGAGTTGTTTGGTCACTTCAAACACTGTAAAACATGGGCTGAAAAACTTCATAATTTATCTATTTTACAACTCAGATCGGAAAATGGTGGTGAATATACTTCGAAAGAATTCGAAACCTTTTTTCTCGAGGAAGGCATAAGTCATCTATTGACTGTCCATATTCACCGGAACAAAATGGGGTGTCGGAGAGACTAAATAGAACTCTCACGGAGAGCTCGAGGTCGATGCTTGCAGATAAAAATGTGGATCCGAAATTCTGGCTGAGGCTCTAAATTCTGTAGTTTATCGTAAGAATATGACAGGATCAAGATTGGTAAAATCTACTCATTACAAGATCTGGACAGCTAGCAAACGTGATGTTAGCCATTTCAAAGTCTTTGGTAGTAAATGCTTTATCTTGGATACGTATACGGAGAGATGGAAAATGGAACCGAAAGCATTACCGGTTATTTTGTTAGGATATGATGATCACTCAAAAGGTTACAAAGTCTTTGTGTTTGAGAGGCAGAAAATAGTTGTAGCAAGGAATATCATTGTCAAAGATGAACTAGACTCGGTAGATGTATTTCAAATGACAGAGCAGCAAAAACAGCAAAAAGTACAGGAATATGTTATTTTAGATTGCATGCAAGAACTTGTCCCGCATGTGCAACATTCTCCGATGGTGACTCCGGAGTCAGACTCTCTCCAACTTCCTCAACACGTTTAGTTCCAACCGAACCAACAACAGTCCATACACACGGATCGCAACCAGCGCAATCAGCTATACACGGATCGCAACCAGCGCAATCATCGCAATCAGCGCAATGTGCGGCATCCGACGATCTCAGCCTCAAAATTTCCGAGGAGAAGAAGATCCAGCAGCCGTCTGCAAGCAAGCTCTCACTTTGCCTACTCGGCAGCCTCAGGGGAGCCCGTGACCATCCAAGAGGCCTTCTCATCACCAGAGCGGAATCACTGGATTGAGGCGGCAAACGACGAAATGAAGTCGATCATGGAGACTCAAACATGGGAGCTTGTGGACCTTCCTCCGGACCGAAAAGCGATCAACAACAAATGGGTATTCAAGGTGAAGTTAAATCCCGATAACACTATTGAATGATATAAGGCCAAACTTGTGGCGAATGGGTATAATCAAAAGGAAGGAATCGATTTTGAAGAAACATTTTCTCCGGTTGTAAGATTTCC
This sequence comes from Zygnema cylindricum, assembly GCA_037447655.1. NCBI lineage: Eukaryota > Viridiplantae > Streptophyta > Zygnematophyceae > Zygnematales > Zygnemataceae > Zygnema > Zygnema cylindricum. Next base: position 327,239 of record JBBHKE010002227.1, on the reverse strand, counting down.
AACAGTTAGGATTTTGCTGTCCCTAGCTGCTATAGAAGATATGGAAATTCATCAGATGGATGTAAAGTAGACCTTTTTGCATAGAGAACTAGAAGAGACCATTTACATGTAGCAGCCTGAAAAGTATGCAAAACCAAGAAAAGACCACTTAGTATGCAAGTTGCTAAAATCTTTGTACGGCCTAAAATAGCCCCCTAAGCAATAGAAGTTGAAGCTTGATGAATTCTTGACCAGTCTAGGATTTAAAAGGATAAGTTCTGACCACTATGTTTGCAAGTCTGAGACCTCCATAGTCCTCAGAATGAACAGCTTCTAAGAAGCCTCTAGGATAATCCTGACCCCTTTGTGTTTCCTCAAGAACAACTGCCACCGTGGCAAAAAAAAACTATGACCACTTGCACCCTTCTGAAGGCAATGTTGTTTTTGAAAAGTTAGTTTCGTGCGAACACATCGTTTCGTGCGTACGCGATATTTCGTGCGTACGCATTTACGCGATATATTGTGGAGGTTCAAAAGGATCTATGGATTGGGGAATTAAATGTACACGTAAATTAATGGAGTAATTGAGTGGCGCGAAATGTGAGAGGAAATGGACGGCGGATCGCGAAGCAATCCGACGTGAGATAATCGACGAAGATAAAATGGTACGTCGCACGTACGAAACATAATGCTACAGATGAAATTTATTACATGGGACTCCGCCGGTACGGAGCGTCGTATTTGACAGGTGTACTTTAAGTTGTCGCTTATTGCGACATGCATTTATCGAAAATGACGTGTACCTTAAATACGGCAAGGCGCATTTATGACGAAGTACGTGATTTCGGTACGGACAGGATTTGGATCGTACGAATTGATTTTGGCAAGTTGTTTGAGGTACACGTGGAGGGCGGACGACGTCCGCCGATATTTCCAAGGGATCATATTGTTTGATGACGTGTTAATTAGGTGGACCGTACATATACGATGTCGGTTCACTACGTGGATTTATCTACGAGTGACTAAGCGAGTTGTCGCTTATGACGCGTATTTTGCGGACGCGTCGGTATATATATTTGATACAACATTATTTTGTCTTATGTGTATTATTAATTTAGTATTGATTATGACATTTTTATTTAAGGGATCAATTAGGGTTTTCGATAGTTTAATTTGTGTGTGTACAATGTTGTACTTGTAGACAAGTGTACGCTTACGATTGTTTGACTTTCAGGTGTACGCTTAAGATTAATTTATTCTTAGTGATGGTCTATTATGGTTAAATAGGACTTAATGACAGTTACGTAATGTATGTTGGTTATTTTGACACTTAGTGATTCATTGACAGCTCACAAGTGTATATATAGGAATGAGCTTTGTTAGGAATTAATAATCAATGCTGGTTAGTAAAGTGGGGACCGAAGATGTAGACTTTTAGGGTTGCCGATTATGTTATGCACTTTGAATGATATAATGATTATTTGATTATACTTTTGTTTACGTGTGATGCATTTGTTTGTTATTATTTATTTATGTTATTTTATATATGTTTGATATGCATTGTTTATGCATTTGTCCTAGGGTTTGTTTATGTCGATTATTCCATCAAACCTTAGATGTTGTCATAGGGTTTATTTATGGTGATTATTCCATGAAACCCTAAATGTTGTTTGTTGCGTCTGTGTACGCATATGGAGGATGCATTTCATATGATTGTTCGTCGACCTATTTTTGCTTAGCTTCTTGCATGATAGTTTGGGTGACTTCTGCGGTCTATTTTAGACCAAAGAACAACAGGCAAGACTCCCCTGAGTCGATAGCAAAAAGAATCTCTGAATTTGCTCCCCTGAGCAGTAAGTTATAGAGGGTCAAAATTGACCTTTTGTACAGAAGCTCTTTGGGAGAGAGGGTCCTATCTCCTAATTTTTCTAAGTCCTATCTCTCTCATAGACTCTATCTACTGATTTACAGAGCCAATCAAATTAAACTTCCGTACACAAAAGTACAGCTGCCGGTGTACTTTCTGTACGGACACTATACGACATGGCCTAAATGTCGACACGTGGTATATCCGAATTTGCTCCCTTAATCCTCAGAGATGCCGCGATCCAATGTTATTCCGCCACGTGTCATCCGATGTGGCGATAACCATAAACCGCCAAAATCCTATTCTGCGATCTCGGCTTTCATTCCGGCTGTCCGATTAAATTCACATTTAATCGCAGCCGTAATAAATACCTGCGCGGTATTCGTTTCGCTAAAGAAATAAATGCGCAGTATTCGTTTCTTATCCGTATCGCAAACCGTACTTTTACATTACTGGATCTATGTATCCTGTATACAGTTTCAGTTATATGAATTACCCTACAAGGTAATGTTTAAGTAACTATTAAACCCTATAGTGCGTAACAATAAGTCTAGTCTTAACGGATAAGGCTACCGGCTACCGGCAACTTACCGTCCGGCATGTACCAGGATCAAATCCTGGTGGCAGCATAAATCCTATACTTTTAGTAAATAAACCAATATATATTTCTCGTAAACCTCTGGAAAGACTTTGTAGCCATGGCTCTAGCTTCCTCTCCAATTTCTCAGTGACTGCGACAAGTTTGAGAGTTGGAGAGAGAAGTTAGAGGTAGACTGCCTCGGCTTCTTTCTATATTTAGACATAGGAAATACTTAAAACGGACAATTAATTTCTACACTGTCTACTTCTAAAGGGTGAAAATGGGATAGTGTATATAGCGGTGTATGCAGATGATTTACTATTAATTAACAAATCAATGGCTGAAATTAAAAAAATCAAAACTGCTCTAAACTCACGCTTCGAGATGAAAGACCTCGGTGAGGCAAAGTATATTTTGGGAATCCAGGTAGAGAGGGACAAAAATAAGAAAGTAATAAAATTAACTGAAAAAGAGGCTATTGGAAACATGTTAGATGAGTATGGAATGCAGGGGGCAAAAGGATGTCTAACTCCAATGGAGTTTCGGCCGAAGTTAGAGGGAGACGAGACAGAACCAGGTGTCATTATTAGCGAGTATTTAGAGTCAGGGGAGAATGATCCTATGACACTAATACCTTTTAGACAGATAGTGGGAAGCTTAATATATTTCATGAACTATACCCGTCCGACATTGCTGCAGCAGTTGGGGTACTGAGCAGAAGTCTAGAGAATCCGAGAAAATCTGACTTTGATGCAGCAAGGAGAGTTTTAAGATATTTGGCAGGAACTAAAGACCTTAAACTCACACTAGGCAGAGGAGAAGTAAAACTGCAAAAGTGGAGTGATGCAAGCTATGACGACATGCCAAGCCGGAAGTCCACCACGGGATTCGTTCTACAAATTGGGAATGGGACTTGCTGTTGGAGCAGCAAACTTCAAAAGGTTACAGCACAATCGACAATGGAGTCAGAATATATGGCAGCGAGCTCGGCCCTGAAAGAACTCCTATGGGCGAAATCCATGTTGCAAGAATTGGGATACATGCAGGTTGGTCCACAGGTGATATGGTGTGATAACCAGGCTGCCATTGCCATTGCTTCTATCCAAAGTCACCACTTCAAAAGCAAGCCCATGGATGTAAGATTACACTTTAAGAGAAAATGTGTTCTCTAGAGTGATTAAATTATGTTATTTGCGAGATGCAAAAATGATTGCTGATATGCTCACTAAAGCCCTTCCTGCTCCTAAGTTGAAGTATTGTAGGGATGCAGTAGGATTAAGTGAATAGCTGGATTGCTCCACTGCTATACTGCCACGCTGCGATAAGTCCAACATTGAGATGTAGTGGGACCGGAAGACTTGCTAATTGCTATATTACTATGTTGCGATGCTGCGCTAGTTTGTCATCAAAGCTGCGCCACTATATTGAGTCTAAAGCTTTAGGGGAGTGTTGTTTTTGGAAAGCTTTCAGCCTTAGCAAATTAGTAGGACGGTAGAAAGGCAGTAATTTGTAGTGTAAGGACATGCGTCATCATTTGAGTGCAGTACAGGACAGCGCAGCTGCTATGCAGACAAAGCAGCGCAGCAGCTTAGCAACTATGTAGACAGAGCAGCGCAGCTGCGACACAGACAGGACAACGCAGCAGGGGTTACTTTGGATATGATCCGTACAGACAACGTAACGGTTGTTATCTTAGATATGATTTGGTACGGGACAACGCAGCTACGATTGATATGAATCAAGTCAACGGACCTCAACTTAGTGGGTAGCTTTGTGGTAACTTAGTGGTAGCTCAGTGGTAGCTTGACAGATTAGTATTAGCTTGGTAGCTTGATTTACCTCTCATGTACACTGGTATCACCGGTAAAACACAAGTATAAGACTTAGGACTCAGAACACATTATGTATCCAGACTTTCAAGTAGTAAAACTGCATACAGTTTTTCGGAAACTTCTGAGTATTATATCTTGAGTGTTGTTGGGTCAATTATACTGAAACTTTGGTAGTTGTCAGTGTTTAAGTTGCTCTATACTTTGATTGAGCTTTGTGAAGTTTGAATGTGTGCATAAGATTTGGTGAGCACTTGTAAACAGCTGTTTGGTAGGATTCTTGATAGCTTGTGAGAGAGTATCATGTCTACTTCTACTACTACTGCTGCTCCTCTACCTATACCGGTGGTTGTAGAACAACATTTACTTGTGAATCAATGTGCTGTTGCACATTTACACTATACTTTACTGTAATATACTCAAAATAGAGGTAAAATTTTAGTTACCTGAAACCAACATTTTTTTATTTTAACTTTAACAACCGAAACCCAGCCGGGCTATGTTACGGTTGTTACGAAGTACGCGATACGTATTTACGGAAAAAAAGGTTAACCAAAACTCGATTTCCCGCGACTACCTGTATCCGCCCGTACCATGATAAGTACAAAATTTGTGGTACATCTCCCTTATACCTTCCACAATGCCTAGAGTACAAAATAAATTAATGTTAGATAGTATGAACAATATAGTAATGTACGTACTCTACACCGTGAATCACTATTAGTGTGCTACAGGTTAGCGGTCTCAAATTGAAAATTCGACACGTGTGAAAGGAGAGGCGATGTGTTGAGTGGCGGAAAAAATGTTAACACTAATAGAAATTGAAGGTGTAAGGTAGTGGAACGCACCCAAATAAACTTCAAATTTTTCCATTTTTTGCTTATTCGGCCGTACTCGTTTTTTTTTTTTTTGTATCACCAGGCCGAATCTAGCCGGCCCTCAAAATTGTGCAACCGAATCCCTTCCGTTTTCGATGCGGTCGGTCAGGTATGGATCGTACAAATTCGGGTACTCGAATGCGACCTCTAACGTAAAGCATTAGATACCGTATTATCGAATTTTTTTTGATATCCCAATACTCATGTGCCAAAGACACGTCATGATACAACGTTATACTGATACATCTCCAATACACGACCACCACATACGAAGATAGCCCTACACAGGGGATTAGAAGGGTAAGAGGGAGTGAAAAAGCTGGTCGTCGTTCCTTCCCAACCCACTCTCTATATTTTCTTTTAGAAATACAATTTGTGTTGGGAAGAATATAAAAAGATGGGAGAACTACACTACCCTATGTTACTAGCGTTAATAACCATAATTTTGTTGCGGCTTTTTCTAGCCAAAAATCATAAACTCCTGTTGTTTCCATCAAAACTCATATAAGGCTAACAAGGAAAGATGTTCTTTAATGTTTATGATAGCTATTGTAATGTTGTGTACGACAAGTCTTTTTAGTACATGAATGTCTAGGTGACATCTCAACTTTACAACGTCAAGCCCGCTACATCTGTAAGTTAACTTCCAATTGTTGTTAGCATTTAAAAAAGAAGGGTCTTTACTACAAAAAATGGGATGGTCAAACCATATGTGTTCAACAAGGGTAAAAGTGAAAACAACATTTGGACACTACAAGAGTCGTATAAAAGTAAGCTATGTTGAAATACTTTTAAAGTATTCTACACTACTTGTTGTTCTCTACATTATATTTAGAGACTGTTGAAAAGAAGGAACAAAATTCACTTCTTAATTTAGACTTTAGAGTGAAGAGAGAGAGAGAGAGAGAGAGAGAGAGAGAGAGAGAGAGAGAGAGAGAGAGAGAGAGAGAGAGAGAGAGAGAGAGAGAGAGAGAGAGAGAGTTAGAGAGAGAGAGAGTCACCATGGCTGTCGCCATAGTCAGAAAGAAACAGGCAGACATAGTCAAAAAGAAACAGGCAGACATGCAGACAGATTAATAGATTGCCAAAATGTAGCCCTAAACGAGATTTGAACATGGGTCTGCATAATATTACATAGACGTACGACTTAACCATTAAGGCGTTAAGGAAACGATACACAAGTCAGTTTGATATGTTTATAAAGTGTTACGCAAAACGTCACTTTAATTAAAACAATCCAAAATTGACAAAACGATATCTATAGTCAAACGGTGCTCGCGAACGCGAATCTAACCGTGTAACATACATGATCAGACGGACGTCGTCGCCTCCGCCAAACCCGAATGAATCTTTGGCGGCTTTCAAACATAGTGGCGCGCTGTGCCACGTGGCGCGACATCATTGGACGCCGGAAAGGATGGGAGGAGGAACGATGGCTCCTATATTGACAAGTGTCAACCAGAAGGCCATGTTGTACAATGGCCGTACAAGAAGTACAATCGGCCACTGTACCTTCTTGTACTATACACCCTTTTAATTGGCTGAGGGTAGAGTAGTTAGTAGTTGTGAGTAGGAGTTAAGGGACTTAGCGTGTTTGAGGCGCTTCTCTCCAGGTGACCTTTTGTATATATAGGCCATCTTTGGCCAGCCATAACTTACTACTCAAGGGAGCAGCTTTAGTGATTCTTTTTGCGTTTGACTCAAAGGAGTCTTGTCCTCACAAGGGTGAGGGTGGTCAAAATTTTTGTGTGCGTGGGCAGCACATATTCAGTGGGAAAGTGAAAGGGTCAAATATTATCCTAGAGACATTACTTAGGCTGCTTATTCTGTGGGTTAATGGTGACCACAAAATTACAGGTTATGGGCCTACCCTCTAGGGTGCCCATATTTAATGATCAGACTTTCTTTATTGGGAAATGATGATGGAGGGAGAACTTTTTGAGAAGCACCTATGGGCCATATTGTCCGGGCAAATTTGTTGCCCACATCCACCGGGGTTTGGAGGAACACGTTTTTTTGGCACCTCCGTCACAATAGTTGTTCAAACATCAACCACCATCACGAACGATGACGAGGAAAAATAATCATGGAAGGAGAAAAGGGAGGAGTTGCATCTCGAGGGACTCCATTGTCAAGGATGATACCGATAGCAACACCACCACCAATGGTGACAAGGAGTCATACCGAACAACCAGAATATGAAAATTGGAACTATAAAGGCAAGGTGGCTAAGCTCTTAATTCTCAAAAGTGTAGTGAAGGGTATTGCCATTCCCCTTATGCATGTTAGATCTTCCTGTCAGATTTGGGTATCTCTAGTAAACAAATATGAGAGTGTGTCATTGCAGCAGCAACAACAGGCAAAAAATAAGATTTGAGCTTATACTTACAAGGGAGGAAGTATGAATGATTATTGCAATGACTTAGGAGCATTTCTTGGAGAACTAGAGAGCGCAGGTAACTCATGGTCTGAGAGACAAAGAGTAAATACATTGATAATGAAACCACCTGGAGAGTATGAGAATATCATTAATTGGTTGTAGGATCTAGGTGATTGCAATTGGAATTCGGATGATACAGTGGGGATGATTTTAGTGAAAGAGAGCACCATAGAACTTAGGAGAGGAAGTCCGATTAATCAAGCATTGGCTGCAGGATTTGATTGGCGAAAGTGTGATGAGGAAAAGGGAAAGGTTCCATATCGAAACTTTGGAGGAAAAAGACAAAGAGGTGGTTGATTTAGGTGACATGGGAGAGGAGCTCTTCGAGGTGGATTATGTCACTTCTGCAAGAAACCGGGACATTATATGGCAGATTGTGTCAATTTTGCAGATCTCCGACTAAAAGATGGACAAGGTTCCTCAAAAGATGGAGGAATGAAAATATCATTTCTCACTCAAGTTCATGACGAGGAAGATGAAACTTTGAGACCTCCATAAGTCCGCAGAGTTGACAGCTTCCAAGAAGCCTCTAGGATAACCCTGACCCCTTTGTGTTTCAGCAAGAATAACATCCATCCTGGTAGACAAAACTTTGACCAGCTTCACCCTTGTGAAGGCAAGACTCCCCTGAGTCGATAACAGAAAGAATCTCTGAATTTGCTTCCCTGAGCAGTAAGTTATGGAGGGTCAACGTTGACCTTTTTTTATAGAAGCTCTTTGGGAGAGACGGTCCTATCTACCAATTTTTTCTTAGTCCTATCTCTTTCACAAACTCTATTTACCGATGTACGGAACCAATCATATTACACTTCCGTACACAAAAGTTCAGCTGCCGGTGTACTTTCTGTACGCAAACTATGGGACATGGCCTAAAAGTCGACACATGTCATATCCGGGTTCGGTCCTGTAATCCCCGAGTGTAACAAGTTTTTTATTGTTAACGACTTGGGTACTTAGTAGCTAGCAACTAGGGCGCAATGTTGCGATATCAGAGCAGCGCAGCTGGTATTCCAGACCAGCGCAACATAGCATCGTAGCAACTTAGCTGCGTAGCTACTTAGTAGCGTAGCAGCATAGGAACGCAGCAGAGCAACGCAGCTTAGCAGTATAGCACCGCCGCGGAATGTAGATAGAATGGTATTGTTCAGAAGGCTATTTTGAGATTTGTCTCAATTGACCGTGAAGGTCCACGTGTACAGTTGTACAGTACTAGGTTGACTACCAGCTAGTTAGTTTAAATAGTGAAGTAGGCCTAGTCAGCAGGACACTCTTGAGTAGACCTTCGCAGCGAGCGCTATATGTTGTAATCTTCTCCTGAGTAATAAAGCGCAACCTTTACCTGCCTTTGTGGTGTGATCTTGCCGTTGCTACGAGGAGGTCATTGGTATTTTCCGTTGTGCATTGTGATATTCCTTCCCTTTTACACTGGTATCGGAGCTATCCTCGTGACCTGACAGCATGACCAAACACGATGTGTCCACCACAGATATGTTAGCGTTGGTTCTCCAGGAGTTAGAAAACGTGAGATTACAAAATGCGCAATTGAGCAACACCGTCGCAACGCTGGAATCTCGTTTGGGTGAACAACCTCTTAGAGGCATGGAGAGAGACTTATGGAGACCGAAGTAAAGACATCTTGATGAGTTTGACCCGGCCAGACACAAGAATCTTCATGCGTGGCTATTCTCCGTTGCGAATTACCTTTAGAATTTCCCTAGCCTGTCAGACCGTGAGAAGATTCATAATGCGGGTGGTCTTATATAAGGGGCAGCGGGGGCATGGTGGAGAACGGTGGTAGAAAACGATGAGATACCGTCTATTTGGGCCCTTTTCATTCAACTCCTCCGTGACTCTTCGCAACCCGTTAATACGGTTAAGGCTGAAGGGATAAGATCGCGATTTTGAAGCAACGAACCTCGGTGTTGGAGTATTCGCAGCGGTTCTTGGAGTTCAAGGTGCAAATACCCACGATGACAGAGGATAAAGGCGTGGATTGTTACGTGAAGGGGCTAAAAGCATCTATTCGGAGGGATGTGGAGCAATGGCTTGCTCGGGAAAGTACGACTCCTAGTATGTTGGCCATTATTCAGTTTGCGGAACGGACTCATTTCGTTGACTTCACCTTACGCAGATCTTATCATTATGGGTCGAGTAGCGCTGGGGGAGGTCAACGTGATGATGGTCCATCTCCCATGGAGCTCGGAGTAATTGACGAGGATAAGGAGGTGGTCAATGTGCTGCGAAAAAAGCGCATTGTTAGGTGCGGAAATAGGAGACAGTAGCACCCATAAACGTGGAACTTGAGGTTCTTGGCGACGCTTATGAGGTTGTGGCTCCAAGCAACGAAGTTTTAGCGCTAGAATAGGGAAGTCGGAATTGGCATAATTG
>JBBHKE010002227.1:256579-317268 GCA_037447655.1 Zygnema cylindricum | reverse complement strand
TATTCCAGTTAGATCATTTCGGTACTATACAACAGTTTATATATGAATGAAACCGTATATAATCTAACGGACTTCTACGACAGACTGGTTAGAGCTAACGGCTACGCCGCGCTCTACCGGTCGGGGGTTCGAGTCCTGCCGGACTCAACCTTTTGTTGAGAGTGACTTAAGTCACTCTTTAGTCCTTCCTATGGAGCTGAGGCAGCCATGGCTCCATCGCTCTCTCTCTCTTTCAGTGACTACAACAAGTATGGGGGAGAGTGAGAAGAGATGGAGGCAGGCTGCCATCATTTCTTATATATGTTTCCGCTAATTTATTTTAAACTAGAAAATACAAAAACTACTTATTTCAACAAAACCTGCGCAGGCCGTGTGATTTTTTTTTTTTATCATGGTCGACGTTCGCAAGCGCGACACTTTTTAAACAACCGTTACAATATTTCGCCAGTCAAAGTTGTTTGACGGATTGACTATCAAATCTAAAATCAAAGGTATGTAGCTTGTACGAAACTGTACTTCAAATGTACAATTTCTGACAACTACCTGCGCGCAACAAAAATCGTCTCTGCCATTAGCAATTCCCTTTTTAAAATAGTGTAGTGTACAAAATGTGTCAATCCGTACTAAAATTGCTGGCTATTTCGTACAATTGTACAGAAAGAGTGTCAAACACAGTTGTTCAAAACGCATTTTACCCACGATTCAAACGTGCGTACAGTACGCAGAAACTGGAGAGGTCGATTTGAAAAAATCGTAAAAATCGTCAATGAACTCTTGTCCGTACAATTCCGTACATGTATACAAAAATGAATTGACATGTTCCACTTCATGGCGAGTTTTCATGGGGGCTTCTTTGAAAACAAATTGAAGAAGACGCCCGTACACATTTTGAACTTACGGCACGCAAATAGTGTGACGTCGCAACGTCTCTTTTTGGAATTGTCAGTAGACGTGGCGATAAAATTCCGTACAAACGCGTGAACATTCTGTTCAGTTTACAGAACAAGAAGTACCAATACGTGCATTGTATCTTTTCGTTAACATCCGTATAGCTGGCGTAAAAAACCGTACAGCTACCGTAATTTGTCTATAGGTTGCCGTAAAGTCTCAGTTTCAGTTTACAGTTAACGTTTTTTTGCAATTTTTTCAAAAGTCATGAACAATATGTAGAAAATGGAAAAAATGAAAAAATCGCGCGATTTGAACAACTATGGTGTCAAATAAAAGCGTCGGCCCTCGAAAGTACGTCGACACGAAAAAAGCGTTGATGTCCAATTCGTCCAGATTTCAACGTTTTTACGAAAATTACGTAGTATTCGTCAATTTCATACTTTTCGTAAAATTGGGGTAGATTTCGCTGTACGGACATGTACGAAAGAGTACGAAAACCATAATCTTAAAAAATCCTTCAAAATATTTCAAAAAGTACGGTAATTTAACAGAAATGTACGAAACTTTACGGAAAGTGTACCCTAAAAAACCTAAAATAACGGAAAATCAAAAGTAACCGTACTGAAATTTAAAAGAGCTTACGGTAATGTACCTTTAAAACCCTAAAATAATAAAATCCCCCCTTTAATAACCCTAAAAGTAAGAAAATGTACGAACGTTGTACGATAATGTACCCTACAACCATAAAATAAATAACCTTAAAATGTACGAAATTACGGACATTGTACGAAAATGTACGAAAAATGTGATGCAGATGTACGACATTAAACTGGAATGTACGACAAAATAAATAACCGGAAAAAGTATGATAAATACGGACACTGTAAATACATTTATAACAAGTGTGAGGGTAGTTATACTGAAACATACCGAAGGTACAAAAATGTACCATAAAAGCCTAAAAACCCCTTAAATAACCCTAAAAGGTACGGACATGTACGCGTATTGTAAATAAGTGTACCAAAAACGTACGGGTACAAAGTAAGGTACGCATTTAATGGACTTTTCAACATTGTTTGATGCGTACTGTACGTATTATAAATTAGTTTATACCGTGCGTAATATGCGCACGCACATCTATGGAAAAAAGTGCATTGATATTTGATTCCCAATGATGAAGAAAAATGAAAATCACACTTACTTGTTCTCACATGTTCAAAAGTCAACTATGTGTGCAGAGGCTATACCGTCTACACTATGTAAAAAAATGTACCCACATTAGGGTTATGCATAGATAAAAGTTAATTTTTTTTTGGAATAAGGCCTCAAACCCAAAATGTAAGTAATATCACTAAGTTTTTGTTTAGAATAATTACTTTTTTAATACTAATAACGATTCATGTTGTACTAAGACATTTAGATTAACGGAAAATGTAATGCCCTGAGGGACAGTGTCATGCCTTGAGGGACAATGTCAATGTTATGCCATGAGGGACAATGTCATGCCAACAGGTCATCCTTCCTGATTTCCCGTCATAGACCGCCATCAACCTCCTCCTCCCTCTTCCCCCCTCCCCCTTCTCGATTCCTCCTCTTCCTCCCCTCGCTTCCCCTCGCCCCTCCATATTTGCCTTCTTCTTCTGCCATCCACCCCCCTCTCGACAATTTCACTTCAACCATGACCATCTATCTCTCTTTCTTCCACCAACAAAATCCTAGTACTGCTAACTTCATTTGATCGCCTTCTCTTTATACCGAAATTCAAAGTTTCAGAATCATTTTCTTTTATCTTTCCCCCTCCTCCCCTTTTCAACCCTCCTCCCTTATATTATCTGTAACAGGGTTACGGACTAGGGTACTTAGTAGCTAGCAACTAGGCTGCTATGGTTGCAGTATCAGGCAGCGCAGCTGCGATTCTAAACCAGCGCAACATAGCAGCGTAGCAACTTAGCGGTGTAGCTACTTAGTAGCGTAGCAGCATAGCAACGCAACAGAGCAACGCATCATAGCAGTATAACAACGTTGCGGAATGTAGATAGAACGGTATTGTTCTAGAAGGATATTTTGAGATTTGTCTTGGTTGATCGTGAAGGTCCATGTGTACAGTTGTACAGTAATAGGTTGACTACTAGCTAGTTAGTTTAAATAGTGAAATAGGCATATTAGCAGAAAGACTCTTGAGTAGACCTTCGCAGTGAGCGTTGAATGGTGTAATCTTCTCCCGAGTAATAAAGCGCAACCTTTACCTATCTTTGTGGTGTGATTTTGCTGTTGCTACGAGGGGGTCATTGGTATTTCCGCTGTGCATTGTGATATTACGTCCCTTTTACACTGGTATCGGAGCACACTCTCGTAACCTGACAACATGACCGAGCACGGTGTGTCCACCATAGATATGTTAGCGCAAGTTCTTCGGGAGTTAGAAAATGTGAGATTACAGAATGCGCAATTGAGCAACACCGTCGCAACAAAGGAATCTGGTTTAGGTGAACGACCTCTTAGAGGCAGGGAGAGGGACTTAAGGAGACCGAAGTTATGACTTCCCGATGAGTTTGACCCAGCCAGACACAAGAATCTCGATGCGTGGCTATTCTCCGTTGCGAATTACCTTGAGAATTTCCCTAGCCTGTCAGACCGTGAGAAGCTTCATTATGCGTGTGGTCTTTTAAAAGGGGTAGCGGGAGCATGGAGGAGAACGATGGTAGAAAACCATAACATACCGTCTGTTTGGACCTTTTTCATTCAACTCCCCTCTGACTCTTGGCAACCCGTTAATACGGTTAAGGTTGGAAGGGATAAGGTCTCGATTATGAAGCAACGAACCTCGGTGTTGGAGTATACGCAGTGGTTTCTTGGAGTGCTAGGTGCAAATACCCACGATGACGAAGGATGAAGTTGTGGATCGTTACGTGAAGGGGCTAAAAGCATATATTCGGAGGGATGTGTAGTAATGGCTCGCTCGGGAAAGTACGACTCCTAGTCTGTCGACCATTATTTAGTTTGCGGAACGGACAAATTCTGTGGACTTCACCTTACGCAAATCTTATCATTATGGGCCGAGTAGCGATGGGGGGGGTCGACGTGATGATTGTCGAACTCCCATGGAGCTCGGAGTAATTTACGAGGATAAGGAGGTGGTAAACGTGCTGCGAAAAAAAAAAAAGACTACCAAGTCCAAAACGAACAACTTGTCCCCCGAGGAGCTCCAACGGAGGAGGCAAAACGGCTTATGTTTCCAGTGCGGTTCCCCGGACCATATGGCCAGAGAGTGCTCCAAACGGAGAAGTCCCAAAAAGGGTAAATTTAACGTCATGAGATTAGCTGGTGAAGGAGGAGACCTTTTGATATTTCGGGGTCGAATCGGAGTGAGCGCAACCAGCTTCATGGTGGACTCTGGTGCATCGGGGAATTTCATCAACGAGGTGACGGTGAAAAGGATGAAACTTCCTCTCGTGGTGCTACAGGATCGTCTATCGGTACAATTGGCCGACGGGAGTTCTCTGTCCATTACTTATTGTACTCCGAGGTTACGTGTCGGAATTGGAAAATTCTAATGGCATGACACCCTTCATGTATTACCACTTGGAGACCATGAAGTAATTTTGGGGAAACGGTGGCTACAAAAATGGAACCCGGCGATCGATTGGAGAAATGGCGACATGGGAGTTAGAAAAGGTGAAAAAGAGTTTGAGGTAAAAGCCGGAGCGGCTGGTAAGGGACCGGAAATGGGACGCCTACTTCCGGCCTTACAGTTGAGAAGGGCACTCAAGAAAGGGGAGACAATTCGTATGGCGATCGTCTAACCCTTAGAGGAAGCGAAGGAAGGGATTCAGGAACAATGGAGTAAGAAGGACCCCGACTTCGAATCTAAAGAGGGTGACGTCATCAGAAAGACTTCCGTAGAGGCCCCAGAAGCCATGACAAAACTTCTCAAGGAGTATGTTGATGTCTTTTCCCCGAAGCTCCTAGAAGGCTTACCTCCGAAGTGCGAAGTAGACCACAAGATAGAGTTTGTTCCCGGAGCGGTACCCCGACTAATTGGATGAACAAGATGAGTTACACCAAATTCGACGAACTCAAAAAGCAGCTTGTGAAGTTGGTCAAAGCCGGAGCAATCGAACCGAGCAAGTCACCGTATTGAGCCCCCGTTCTCTTCGTAAATAAGAAAGATGGAGGTTTTCGTATGTGTGTGGACTACCAAGCGCTAAACAAGTTAACGGTGAAGAATGCGTATCCTTTACTGAGAATAGACGAACTGTTGGATCGACTTCGAGGTGCCAAATATTTCTCGAAGAGAGATTTACGGAGCAGTTATCACCAGATTACAATTGTCGAGGAGGATGTGGAAAAAACGACGTTTAGATCTCGGTTTGGCCATTTCCAGTTCCAAGTTATGTCGTTCGGGTTGACTAATGCACCTACAACTTTTATGCATTTGATGAATTCCATCTTTCGGCAATATTTGGACGCGTGTGTAATCATCTTTCTAGACGACATTGTTGCAATTTATGTATTTTCTAGGTCTGTATTGGAAAAATAAATAGATTGTTGAAAAGAGGTGACTAATAGTTCACTTCTATATTTTAGTTAGAATGTAAAGAGAGAGAAAGAGAGGACCAAAGGCACGCCATGGTTGCCGCATCATTTAGAAGGAGGCAGAATGATTTAGAAAGTATTTTACTAGTTTAAGCAAAATATTGCCGCTGGTAGGATTTGAACCGGGGACTGTAGGCTACTAAATAGACCAACGATTTATCCATTATGTCACTAACAAAACGATACACGTGGAAACTTTGACGCATATTTACCTATTGATTCAAAGGACTAATTCGCAACAGACTAACGAAAACGCGCATTAATCAAATAGTGCTCTGGTCGGATTTGAACCGGGGTTTGCAGATTACTATATAGACCTACACCTTATCCATTAAGGTAGTAACGAAACATACACATGATATGTTTCACCGGGGATAGCCTCACGCAGTGCCACGTGGCGCAACATTATTTGATATCGGAGAAGATGGGAGGAGGAAACATGGCTCGCGATTTGGCAGATGTCACCTTGTAGATTATGTCGTACAATGGTCGTACAATAAGTACATCCCTCATCATAACTTCTTGTACTATATATTGTTCCTATTGGACTAGGGTTTAGTAGTAGGTAGTCATGAGTAGGAAGACCAAGACTTAGTAAAATTAAGGTACCTCTCTCTAAGAGAGCTTGTAACTCTAAAGGTCATCTTTGACCAGCCATATCTTAATGCTCGGGTGAGCAAATTTAGTAATTCTTTTTGCTGCGGACTCAAGGGTGTCCAAGCTACATAGTGCTGTAGTTTGTCTAAGCCTTTGCGTGCCAGAGTGGCACGTATTTGGTGGGAAAGTCAAAGTGGGGAATATTGTCCCAAACACATATTCAAGCTTTGCATTCTGTGGTGGAATTGAGCACATAGAAGATCTTCTCTTCACAAGGGTGAAGGTGTATTGGGGTTCTGATTGTCAAGGGATCATTCATTATGATTTATATCAACTTGGAGTCGGCACTATCTAGATTAGCTTCTTTTAGTCTGCGAATTCTCTGGGCAATGGAGCAAATAGAATTTCATGTTATGGGCCCACCATCTAGGGTGCCTATGTTTGATGGAACAGACTTCACTTATTGGGATTTTACGATGGAGGGGTTGCCTTTCGAAAAGCACTTGTGGGGAATTGTTTCGGGACAAATGAGGTGTCCATCACCGAGATTTAGTGGAACTCACAACAGAGATTCATAAGGGGCCTCCCAGAAAACCAACTGTATTTCAGATGGAACGAAAGGTAAAGGGAAAAATATTGCCATGGAAGGGGGGAAAGGGGAGAAGGATAAAGGGAAACCTATGGTGGGGGGAGCTATGCTCTTCGCCATAGCTCCACTTAGAGGGGTTATAAGTAAAACTGAAGAAAATGATAAAAAAATTTGGGAGTATAAAAACACTATAGCAAAACATCTCATACTAAGATATGTGTCTAAGTCCATAGCTATCACTCTTTTAAGTCTAACTAAGTCTTCGGAAATCTGGGAAGCACTAAGTCAGATTTGTAACAGTGAGACTATTCAGAGGCAGCAGCTAGTAAAACAGGAAATAGTGGCCTATGTTTATAAAGGCGGTAGCATGATAGAGTTTTGCAATGATATTGCCGCGTTATATGTTAAGCTTGCTAGTGTAGGATATGTAGAGTCTGAGGAGAGAAAGATTAATACACTACTCATGAAAATCCTAGATGAGTACGCAAACATCATTTATCGTATGCAGGCAATGGGTGGCTCCTCATGGACTTGAAGCTTTACCATGGGGATAATTCTTGTGAGGGAAAGCACTTTGGAGCTTCGTAGGGGAAGTGACAGGGTGAATGCATTTACAACTGGTGGTGATTGGCGGAAGCATGATGAGAGGAACGGCGGTGACGAGCGGAAGCGTGATGAGAGGAAGAGAGACGAAGGTAAACTTTATCCGAACTTTGGTGGAAAGAGAGGGAGAGGAAAAGAAAGAGGAGCTTTGAAAAAAGGGGTTTGCTTCTTTTATAGAGAACCGGGTCACTATATGGAGGAGTGTCCTTGTTTGGAAGATCTTAGAAGTTGGAATGTGAATGAGGAGGTAGAAGGAGAAGAGGAGAAAGAGGATGAAGAAATCTTGGAGCTACTTCACATCGGTAGAATGGAGAAGAGAGAGAAGTACACAAAAATTACACGAAAGCAACGATGTGCTTTTGGAGATATAAGGGAAGTAAAGGGAAGGGAGGTACTTGTGGGAAATAAAAATAATGAGGATAATTCTATAGATACTTTGGAAACAGAAAACTGGTTGGAAAGGGAGACTTCAACGGATTTCGAGGAAAGGGGAGAAGTAAAACTAGAGGGGGTTTTAAAAGATAGGGGAGAAAATAAATATTTAATGAAAAGTTTAGGGGAGGAGAAATACTCTTTGGGAATCATTATAGAAAGTGAGAGTGGAAAGAATTCCATGGGAGAGAGTGAGGAAAGTTCAGAAAATGGGGTGAGTATCATGGATAAAAATATGAGTAAGGAAGACGTAGATCTTATGAGGAACTTCATGGGGACACTTGTTTTTTGGGAAAGTTTGGGGGTAATGGGTTTGACATCACTTAAGGGAGTGATGGCATTTATGAAGGTGTGCATGCAAGAGGGTTAGCATATGGGTATGTGTTGCAGATTGGAGATGGGGCTGGCTGTTTGAATTGCAAGAGGGAAACTGGATTTGGTGTGGATGAAAAAGAAATGAGGTGGATAAAGTATTTTCTCGGATTTATGAAAAATGGCATGCAAAATAAAATGTGTGATGTAATTATTATTTCGGTTCATCTAATACACTTCTTTAAATACAAGGGTATTCACTTACAGTTTTATGAGGAAAAATAAAGAAAAAAGAAGAAAAAAAAAAAGAAAAAGTTTGTGGTTTAGTGGAGGGAAAGAAAGTAGACTAGGAAAATAAAGGAGGTTAAAATTTATGCATTTTCTAGGTCTGATTGAAAAATAAATAGATTGTTGAAAAGTGGTGACTAATAGTTCACTTCATATTTTAGTTAAAATGTAAGAGAGAAAGAGAGGACTAAAGGCACTTCATGCTGCCACATCATTTAGAAAGAGGCATGATTTAGAAGTATTTTACTAGTTTAAAAAATATCGCCGCCGACCGGATTTCAACTGGGACTGAGGCTACTAAATATACCAACGTTTTATCCATTATGTCACTAACAAAACGATACACGTGGAAACTTTCACGCATATTTACCTATTTATTCAAAAGACTAATTCGCAGGAGACTAACAAAAACGCGCATTAATCAATTAATGCATGGAAGCGAATCGAAGCCCTATAAATACGACTTATCGGACGGCCACCATTACAGCTGCCACCCGCAATAAGCTTTCGGAGGCCTTTGGGGATAGCGTAACGCGGTGCCACGTGGCGCCACATGAAACTCTGAGACCTCCATAAGTCCTTAGAGTGGACAGCTTCCAAGAAGCCTCTGGGATAACCCTGACCCCTTTGTGTTTCAGCAAAACTAACTGCCACCTTGGCAGACAAAAACTCTGACCAACTTCACCCTTGTGAAGGCAAGACTCCCTTGACTCGATAGCAAAAAGAATCTCTGAATTTGCTCCCCTGAGCAGTAAGTTATGGAGGGTCAAAGTTAACCTTTTGTACAAAAGCTCTCTGGGAGAGAGGGTCCTATATCCTAATTTTTCTAAGTCCTATCTCTCTCACAGACTCTATCTACTGATGTACGGAACCAATCAGATAACAGTTCCGTACACAAAAGTACAGCTGTCGATTTACTTTCTGTATGGACACTGTACAACCTGGCTTTAATGTCGACACGTGGTATGTCCGGATTGCTCCTGTAATCCTCGGAGATGCCGCGATCCAATGTTACTCCGCCACGTGTCATCCGATATGGTGATGACCACAAACGGCTGAAATCATCTTCCGCGATCTCGACGTTAATTCTGGCCGTCCGATTAAATTCACATTTAATCGTAGCCGTACTAAATACATGCGTGGTATTCGTTTCGGTAAATAAATAAATGCGCGTATTCGTTTCCAATCCGTACCATAATCCGTACTTTTACATTACTGGAAATATGTATCCTGTAAACAGTTACAGTTAAATGACTTATCCAAACTGATAATGTTTAATTAATTACGTAACACTAGTTCTGGAGTTAACGGCTAAGGCTACCGGCTCTTAGCAGTCTGCCAGACTGCAGGTACTAGGATCAAATCATGTGGTCGGCACATACCTTTTAGTTAAAACCCCTAACTAATATAAAATTCCCGCAAAACCTTTGGATAGCCTAGGTAGCCATGGCTCTAGCTCCCTCTCCAATTTCTCAGTGACTGCGACAAGTTTGAGACTTGGAGAGAGAAGTTAGAGGTTGACTGCCTCGGCTTCTTTCTATTAAGACCTAGAAAACACTTTTAAATGGACCATTCATTTCTACACTCCCCTTATTTTCTAGTCAATCTTTAATTTCAGACGACACTTCTCCCTGCAGAAAATTAGCTTAGGGGAAGGCACAGGTTTGGTCATCATATATGCTACCATCTCACTATCTGGTCGGTACTCTAAACTGATTATTTTGTTTTCTACTTTCTCTCTAACAAAGCTGAGTCTGATGTTCATGTGTTTGGCTTTAAAATGATGTTTAGGATTGGCTGAAATATCGATTGCTGCCTGATTATCACAAAATATTTTCTGCACACCACTCTTAAGGTGACCAAGCTCACCAAGCAAAGACTTGACCCACATCAATTCTTTTACAGCAGAGCAAGAGGCCATATACTAAGCCTCCATGGTGGACAAAGCAATAACTTTTTGCCGTTTGCTACTCCAACTGCAAGCCCCATCACCCACATAAAATACATATCCAGAAGTACATCTCCTCATCGGAGCATCACCATAACTGGCATCACTCCAAGTAGTGATGTCACTATTCTCCCCACCCAAATGCAATCCTAGATCCCTAGTTCTTATCAAGTATCTAAAGACTCTCTTAGCTGCCTCCCAATCCCTCTTAGTGGAAGCATTTAGACTTCTACTCAGCACTCTTACAGCTGCAGCTAAATCCGGCCGAGTACAATTCATAAAATAGATTAGACTTCCCAATACTTGCCTGTAAGGAATAGTCTCCATGAACTTCTGTTCTTCAAGAGATAATTCCTCATATAAGACTATGACTCTTTTTTCCTCACTCCCCTCACTTCTTTTCTTCAACTCCATTAGAGTTGTACAACTATTAGCTTTATCCATTTGAAATTTTTCAAGCATGTTCCCTATTGCTTCCTTTTGAGTAAATCTTATAATTTTTCTTTTTCGGTCTCTTTCTACATGAATTCCAAAAATATATTTTGCTTCCCCCATATCCTTCATTTCAAATCTCCCCTTAAGATTAGTTTTTAGTTTATTAATTTTTTTCCATTGATTTATTTAAAACAAGCAAATCATCAACATAAATTACAATAAATATAAAACCTTCCTCATCTTCGAAAACATAGATTGAGTGATCTGAGCTTATCCGGAAATATCCCAGACCGGTAAGAAACTCATCAAGCTTCTTATTCCACTGTCGAGGCGCGTGTTTCAAACCATAAAGAGATTTAATCAGCCGGCATACCTTGCTCTCCTCTCATTCCTCCACAAAACCTTCGGGTTGTCGCATGAAGATCTCCTCTTCCAATTCTCCATGCAAAAAGGCTGTTTTGATGTCCATCTGGTGCACTTCCATGTCTTCCGCTGCTGCCAGGCTTAGAAGTATGCGGACGGAGGGAAATCTGACCACCGGGGCAAAGGTTTCCTCGTAGTCAATTCCCTCCTTTTGTGTAAATCCCTTTGCTACTAATCTGGCCTTGTAGCGCTCGATTGTGTTATCTGGGTTTAATTTTAATTTGAAAACCCACTTACTATCGATTCGTTTTCGGTTAGGTGGACAATCCACCAGCTCCCAAGTATCGGCTGCCATAATTGAGGCCATCTCCTCATTAATGGCTGTCTTCCACCGATTTCTTTCTGGACAAGTCGTCGCCTCTCCATAAGTTTGAGGTTCATCTTGATGAGATAGTTTAGTTACCTTGTTATTAACCTGTTTTTCTTGCAGTCTTTTGCTACTTCTCCTTCCCCCATCAAAATCTAAGGCAGGAATAGATGATTCTCGTGGATTCTTTCTAACAAACTCGACTTCTCCCCTATCCCTTGATTCCGAATCAATTTCCACCACGTCTTCCGCTTCGAGTAGAATTGTCACTGGAGTTTCCACAGCCGAGTCCTTTTCGGTTTGATTTGTACCTGCAAGAATGTCATCTTCTCTAAAACTTGGATAGTTAGGAAACTCAAAGTCATCGGAATTTTTTGACTCAAATCTGATTTTTAGTGACTTGGTATATTTGAAAGGATCCACAGACTTTCCTTCATCCATAACTATTAGATGCTTTACTAAGATTATATCTTCCCCTTTTAGATCATAAAATCTATATCCTTTAACATCCTCATCATATCCTAATAAGAATCTTGGTTTTCCTCTAGGATCTAGCTTCTAATTAGACCGATCTCTAACTAGACTGAATACTTGACTGCCGAAAACCTTTAAGTGAGATATGTCTGGTTTCCGGCCTGTCCATCTCTCATAAGGTGTTTGATCTTTTATAGCTGAAGTAAGAACTCTATTTTTGAGGTAATTAGCACAGTTCATTGCTTCTGCCCAAAACCTTTTTCTTATCTTCTTATCTGACAACATACTTCTAGCACTATCACTTAGTGTTCTATTTAACATTTCAGCTACCCCATTTTGTTCCTAGTTTTCTGGAACTGTCTTTTGGTGTTGGACCCCATCTTCCCTCAAAAAATCCTCAAACTGTTTAGAAGTATACTCTCCACCATTGTCACTCTTTATTCTCTTGATAGGAGTTTCATGGAGTTTTTCGCTCCATGCTTTATATTGTCTAAAACAATCCTGAGCTTCGGACTTGTTTTTCAAAAAATACACTCAGGAATATCGAGTCCAATCATCAGTGATAGTCATCATAAATCTCTTCCCCCTCGGTGAGGGAACTTTAGCTGGTCCCTAAATATCCGTATGTACTAGATCTAGAATTTTTTCTCCCTTATAGGAGGCTTTTTTAGGAAACGGTAGTCTATGTGTTTTATCTTGAGCACATCCACTACAATCACTTATATTATCATTCTCACTGAACTTAATCCCTTCCACCACTCCCATCTTTTTCATCTCTCTTAACTTGTCTAGTTTCACATGCCAAAGCCTCTTATGCCACATCATAATATCATGAACACAAGCATAATAAAGTTTCTTCTTTTCATTACTTAAAACTAGCCTAAACATCCCATAGCTACCTTTCTCAGCAATGAAATAGACATCCTCCTCAAAACTAGCAGTAAAGACTCCTTCCCTAGTGCTAGTAAGAAATCCCTTATCATCTAATACGGATGTAGAGAT
Source organism: Zygnema cylindricum (assembly GCA_037447655.1). Lineage (NCBI taxonomy): Eukaryota > Viridiplantae > Streptophyta > Zygnematophyceae > Zygnematales > Zygnemataceae > Zygnema > Zygnema cylindricum. The sequence continues at coordinate 304,371 of JBBHKE010002227.1, read as the reverse complement.
GAGGTTTTTGTTCAGCTCCGGAATAAACAATACATCGAAGAATGTTACTATGGATGTCTTTCCTTCTACTAACACTTTCAAATCTACCGATCCTACACGTGTAGTGGTGACTATCCTCCCATCCCCGAACTCTATCTCTACGGTGGGAATCTTTCTTATCTTAGTGAATAGGTGCCTATCCTTACACATGTGCATGGAGGCACCTGAATCTACAATCCAGCCTGCTTCACCTTTCAATCCACCATAAGCACATTTGTGCCTCGTGGAATTTCGACCTAGTTTTTTGCCTCCAACTCCTCATCTAAAAGGAGCTCATCGTCTTCCTCCTCATGTACCTGTGTCACAAGGGCCTTTTTCTTTCCTCTTAGGGTACCACAAGTCTGCCCCTCCTTTGTCGGTTAGCTTAGTGCACTCTGCCATATAGTGCCCAGGTTTCTTACAAAAATGACATAAACCTTTGGGAGCCCTTGGTCCGAACTCGTTGGTCTGATTAATCTGCTCCCTCCCCCTATATTTTCCGACCGGTTTCCGGGAATCCTTGTTCCTCCAATCGGTCGCAGTTGACAAGGCTTGGCCACTCTTTCCCCCCCTTTGGATCTCAATCGTATTCTTCGAACGAGAATCATCCCTACACTGAGTTCCATATCCACTTTCAGTCTAGCAAGTCCTACACACGGTTGACTATGTTCTCGAACTCATCGGGTAACTTCATTAGTAAACATTTAACCTTTTCTTTTTCACTAAAATCTTTTCCCGCACTCTCTAGCTCCATGAAGAGTGTAGCAAGCTCATTGCAAAAATCTAGCATCTTCCCCCCTTTGTATACATACTCCTTAACTTTCTGATCAGCTAACTGTTGTTGCTGAATCGTTCCACTTCGGTACATCTCTATGAGAGCTGTCCAAAGATCGGATGTCGTTTCTACCTGCAAATGAGGACATGCAAGTCCTTGACTGAGATGGCGTAGGATGAAGTGCTTTGCCGCCATATTGTTGAAGTCCCATGTTTCAGTATCATTCTCATCGTTCTTCGAAATAGGTGACATGAATGCGGAACTAGTTGCTATTGGTGTGGTCGCCTCCTTCTCCTTTCCTTTGTCCACCACCTCTCCTGCTTTTGTTTCTTTCGTTGAAGGTGGATCCTCTTTCCTGGTGAATCTGCTTCCTCCAAACCTTGGAGGGATTCAAAGACGTGATGAACACCCCAGCCGTCCACCTACTATCCCCCAAAACCTTTTTTCGCATAGAGCTCCTATCATCATACTTTCCCAATATACGAAGCCAGTTCCATTAAAGATTGGTACCCTAGAGGGTGGGCCTATAACCTGAAACTCTGAGACCTCCATAAGTCCTCAGAGTGGATAGCTTCTAAGAAGCCTCTAGGATAACCCTGACCCCTTTGTGTTTCAGCAAAAATAATTGCCACCATGGCAAAAAAAAACTCTGACCAACTTCAGTTTTTGTAAAGGGAAGACTCCTTTGAGTCGATAGCAAAAAGAATCTCTGAATTTGCTCCCTTGAGTAGTAAGTTATAGAGGGTCAAAGTTGACCTTTTGTACAGAAGCTCTCTGGGAGAGAGGGTCCTATATCCTAATTTTTCTTAGTCCTATCTCTCTCACACACTCTATCTACTGATGTACGGAACCAATCAGATAACAATTCCGTACACAAAAGTAGAGTTGCTGGTGTTCTTTTTGTACGGACACTTTACGACATGGCCTTAATGTCGACACGTGGTATGTCCGGATTCGCTCCTGTAATCCTCGGAGATGCCGCGATCTAATGTAACTCCGCCACGTGTCATCCGATGTGGGGATGACCACAAACCGCCAAAATCCTCTTCTACGATCTCGGCGTTAATTCCGGCCGTCCGATTAAATTCACATTTAATCGTAGCCGTAATAAATACATGCGCGGTATTCGTTTCGGTAAATAAATAAATGCGCGGTATTCGTTTCCAATTCGTACCGTAATCCGTACTTTGACATTACTGGATCTATGTATCCCGTAAACAGTTACAGTTAAATGAATTATCCAAACTAATAATGTTTAATTAATTATCGAACTATATGTTACGTAACACTAGTTTTAGAGTTAACGGCTAAGGCTACTGGCTACCGGCGGTTTGCTAGCCGGCAGGTACCAGGATCAAATCATGTGGCCGGCACATACCTTTTAAATAAAACCCCTAACTAATATATATTTCCCGTAAAACCTCTGGATAGCCTAGGTAGCCATGGCTCTAGCTCCCTCTCCAATTTCTCAATGACTGCGACAAGTTAAAGACTTGGGGAGAGAAGTTAGAGGTAGACTACCTCGGCTTCTTTCTATTTAGACCTAGAAAATACTTAATAATGGACCATTAATTTCTACACCACATTATTTGACACCGGAGAAGATGGGAGGAGGAACCATGGCTCTTGATTTGGCACATGTCACCTTGTAGACCATGTCGTACAATGGCCGTACAATAAGTACATCGCCCATCGTACCTTCTTCTACTATATAGTGTTCCTATTGGACTAGGGTTTAGTAGTACGTAGTCATGAGTAGGCAGACTAAGACTTAGTGATTTTTTGGTACCTCTCTCTAAGAGAGCTTGTAACTATAAAGGTCATCTTTGACCAGCCATAACTTAATGCTCGCGTGAGCAAATTCAGCAATTCTTTTTGCTGCGTACTCAGGGGGGTCCAAGCTACACAAAGGTGTAGTCGGTCAGAGTCTTTGCGTGCCAGGGTGGCACTTATTCAGTGGGAAAGTCAAAGTGGGGAATATTGTCCAAAACACATATTCAAGCTTTGCATTCTGTGGTGGAACTAAGCACACAGAAGGTCTTCTCTTCACAGGGGTGAAGGTGTATTGGGATTCAAATTTCAAGGGATCATTCATTTGGGTTTATATCAACTTGGAGTCGGCACTATCTAGATAAGCTTCTTTTGGATCTGCGAATTTTGTGGGCAATGGAGCCCATAGAATTTCAGACATATTCGTGTATAGCCGAACGCTGGAGGATCATATAAATCACCTGCGGACGCTCCAACAAGTCCTTCGAGAGAACAAGTTGTACGCGAAGAGGAGTAAATGCGACTTCTTGAAGGATCAAATTGAGTTTTTAGGCCATGTTGTGAGCCAAGACGGAATCGCAGTGGATCCGAACAAAACGAGGGTTGTGAAAGAGTGGTCGCAGCTAGCGAATATTACGGAATTACGGAGCTTTCTGGGATTATGCACCTACTATCGACCTTTTGTCGAAGGTTCGGCAAAAATCGCTGCACCACTCACGGAGTTACTCAAAAATGACGTACCCTACTAGTGGAAATCAGCGCAAGGGACAGCTTTTAACACGCTAAAGGAGCGGTTGGTTACCGCCCCTGTGTTAGCTGTTCCCGACCTGGACTTACCTTGGACGATAATTACAGACTCCGGCGATACGACTATTGTAGCGATCGTTATGCAGGATCAGGGAAAAGGCCTACAACCCATTGCCTACGATAGTCGAAAACTAAAAGCAACGGAGCTTAACTGGGCCACCCATGAAAAAGAGACAATTGCGATCATCAATGCGTTGGAGGTTTGTAAATGTTATGTTCAGCGAAAGCGGATCATAGTTATCATGAATCACCACGCCCTACAGTACCTGCAAAAAACCCGAAGTTGTCCAAGAAACAAGTGCGATGGATGACGTTTCTTTAGACCTTCGGCCCGGAACTTGTCATTCACTATAAGCCGAGCAAGACAAACCCGGCGGATGCACTGTTGAGAAGACCCGGAGTCGCTGCGCCAGTGGTAGAGGAACGATCGCAAGCATCAAAAGATGTCGACGTAAGCTCTGCGAAAAAGAATATCTCAGCGTCGAACGCACCGCAAGATCCAAAACTCAGCGCAGTCACTAGTACGGTGCAAGTGGACGACCAGTGGCTAAGTAGGATCAAAGCCCCTTACGATGAAGACGAGACAATGAAGAAACTCATTCGACGGAAGGTATTAATCCGAACCGCCATTGGTATGTGGCGGTACAGACCGAGTCAGACAACACGACTTTACGTTCGAACAAATCCGGAGTTACGACATGTGATATTTCAAATGAGTCATGACGAGCCGCTCAGTGGACACTTTGGGCGGGATAAAACAACCGCACGTGTTGCTGAGGCGTATTATTGGCCGAACATGACTCGCAACATTGCGGATTATGTTCGGACGTGTGACTCCTGTAATAGGAACAAATCGGAATCGGGACAACAAGGTCTGTTACAACCCCTTCCCATACCATCTGTTCATTCGGAGGCAATCTCGATGGATTTCATCGTAGATCTTCCTCTGACTAAGGAGGGCTATGACTTAATCTTTGTCGTCGTGGATTATTTGAAGAAAATGGCCCATTTCCTAACCACGTCAACCACATCCACTGCGCGAGATGTCGCAAACTTATTCTTTCGGGAGATATTCCGCCATAACGGACTTCCGATGAGGATCGTATGGGACCGTGACCGGAAATTCGTGAGCAAAATTTTGGGAAAACCTATTTGAGCTGTGTGGCACGCAGTTGGCCATGTCCACAGCTTACCACCCTCAAATTGATGGTCACACTGAAAGGGTGAATCGGACTTTGGAGGAGGCGTTGCGGGCTTATGTCTCGGTGCACCAAACGGATTGGGTGAACCATCTAACAGCCATCGAGGTGGCGTACAACAGTGCGGTGCACCCATCCACAAGTGCTACGCCATTCTCCCTCAATGGACGACAGCCCACCGTTCCACAAAACTTATTCCTAGCGGACTGACCTACGCCGGCAGCTCTAGATTTTGCCAAAACAATGCAAGGGAACCTCGAAAAGGCGGCAAAGGCGCTCCAGCTGGCAAAGGATCGTCAAAAGTCGCAGGCCGACGCTCACCGAAAGGAAACCATTTTCAGCGCGGGTGATAAGGTTCGCCTTAATATAGAAAACCTCCCCTTACCGGGTGCCATCTCAAAAAAATTGGCAACTAAATTCTTGGCACATTCACAGTTCTGTCACGGGTGGCTTATAAGTTGGATATTTTGAAAGAGTGGCATATCCACAATTTCTTCCATGTTTCCCTTTTTAAAGCGTTTCGCGACCCTGATTCGATGTTTCCTAATCGACGGTAGAATACTCCTTTACCAGCTGTTAGGGATACATCAGACGAGTATGAGGTGGAAGAGATCCTTCAGTCCCGAAGCTCTCGCAATTCCAACTCTAGCCAATATTTGGTGCGTTGGAAGGGCTGTGAAACTCTGAGACCTCCATAAGTCCTCAGAGTGGACAGCTTCCAAGAAGCCTCTAGGATAACACTGACCCCTTTGTGTTTCAGCAAAATCAACTGCCACCCTCGCATATAATAACTCTCACCACCTTGACCCCTATAAAGACAAGACTCCCTTGAGTCGATAGCAAAAAGAATCTCTGAATTTGCTCCCCTGAGCAGTAAGTAATGGAGGGTCAAAGTTGATCTTTTGTACAGAAGATCTCTAGGAGAGAGGGTTCTATCTCCTAATTTTTCTAAGTCCTATCTCTCTCACAGACTCTATCTACTGATGTATGTAACCAATCAGATTATAGTTCCGTACACTAAGTACAGCTGCCGGTGTACTTTATGTACGAACACTTTACGACATGTCCTAAATGTCGACAAGTGGTATGTCCAGATTTGCTCCCTTAATTCTCGGAGATGCCGCGATCAAATGTCATTTCGCTATGTGTCATCCGATGTGGCGATGACCACAAACCGCCAAAATCCTCTTCCGCGATCTCAGCGTTAATTTCGGCTGTCCGATTAGATTCACATTTAATCATAACCATAATAAATACATTCGCGGTATTCGTTTCGCTTAAGAAATCAATGCGCGATATTGATTTCTTATCCGTACTGTAATCCGTAGTTTTATGCTACTGGTTCTATTTATCACGTAAACAATTTTAGTTTAATGAATTATCCTGCGTATTAATGTTTAAACATTTATCAAACCATATGGTACTTAACACTACATCAAGACTTAACGACTAAGGTTACCGTCTACCGGCAACTTGCCGTCCGGCAAGTGCCAGGTTTAATACCTGTGGCTGGCACATATCTTTTTACTAAATAAACCCGTAATAAATATTTCCCGTAAACCTCTGGATAGCCTAGGTAGCCATGGCTCTAGCTCCCTCTCCAATTTTCTCAGAGATTGCGACAAGTTTGAGAGTTGGAGAGAGAAGTTAGAGGTAGAAACCCTGGGCTTCTTTCTATATTTCTATTTAGACATAGAAAACACTTTTAAATGGACCATTAATTTCTACACTCCCCTTATTTTCTACTCAATCTCTAATTTCAAACCACACTTCTCCCTGCAAAAAATTAGCTTAGGAGAAGGCACAGGTTTGGTTATCATATCTGCTACCATCTCACTATCTGGTCGGTACTCTAAACTGATTATTTTGTTTTCTACTTTCTCTCTAACAAAGTTGAGTCTGATGTCCATGTGTTTGGCTTTAAAATGATGTTTAGGATTGGCTGAAATAGCGATTCCTACCTGATTATCACAAAAAAAATTCTGCACACAACTCTTAAGGTGACCAAGCTCACCAAGCAAAGACTTGACCCACATCAATTCTTTTACAGCAAAGCAAGAGGCCATATACTCAGCCTCCATGGTGGACTGAGCAATAACTTTTTGCTGTTTGCTACTCCAACAGCAAGCCCCATCACCCACATATAATACATATCCAGAAGTGGATCTCCTCATCGGAGCATCACCATAACTAGCATCACTCCAAGTAGTGATGTCAGTATTCTCCCCACCCAAATGCAACCATAGATCCCTAGTTCCTATCAAGTATCTAAGAACTCTTTTAGCTGCCTCCCAATCCTTCTTAGTGGGAGCATTTAGACTTTTACTCAGCACTCCTACAGCTGCAGCTAAATCCAGCCGGGTACACTTCATAAAATAGATTACACTTCCCACTACTTGCCTGTAAAGAATAGTCTGCATGAACTTCTGTTCTTCAGGAGATAATTCCTCGTCTAAGACTATGACTCCTTCTTCCTCACTCCCCTCACTTCCCTTCTTCAATTCCATTGGAGTTGTACAACTATTAGCTTTATCCATTTGAAATTTTTCAAGCATGTTCCCTTTTGCTTCCTTTTGAGTCAATCTTATTATTTTTCTTTTTCGGTCTCTCTCTACTTGAATTCCCAAAATATATTTTGCTTCCCCCATATCCTTCATTTCAAATCTCCCCTTAAGATCGGTTTTCAGTTTATTAATTTTTTCCATTGATTTACTTAAAACAAGCAAATCATCAACATAAATTGCAATAAATATAAAACCTTCCTCATCTTCGAAAACATAGATTGAGTGATCTGAGCTGATCCGAATATATCCTAGACCGGTAAAAAACTCATCAAGCTTCTTATTCCACTGTCGGGGCGCCTGTTTCAAACCATAAAGAGATTTAATCAGCCGGCATACCTTACTCTCCTCTCCTTCCTCCACAAACCCTTCGGGTTGTCGCATGAAGATCTCCTCTTCCAATTCTCCATTCAAAAAGGTTGTCTTGATGTCCATTTGGTGCACTTGCATGTCTTCCGCTGCTGCCAGGCTGAGAAGTATGCGGACGGAGGGAAATCAGACCACCGGGGCAAAGGTTTCCTCGTAGTCAATTCCTTCCTTTTGTGTAAATCCCTTTGCCACTAATCGGGCCTTGTAGCGCTCGATTGTGTTATCTAGGTTCAGTTTTTATTTGAATTGGTTTTCGGTTAGGTGGACAATCCACCAGCTCCCAAGTATCGGCTGCCATAATTGAGGCCATCTCCTCATTAATGGCTGTCTTCCACCGATTTCTTTCTGGACAAGTCATCGCCTCTCCATAAGTTTGAGGTTCATCTTGATGAGATAGTTTAGTTACCTTGTTATTAACCTGTTTTTTTTGCAGTCTTTTGCTACTTCTCCTTCCCCCCTCAAAATCTAAGGCCGGAATAGATGGTTCTTGTGGATTCTTTCGAACAAACTCGGCTTCTCCCCTATCCCTTGATTCCGAATAAATTTCCACCACGTCTTCCGCTTCGAGTAGAGTTGTCAATGGAGTTTCCACAACCGAGTCCTTTTTGGTCTAATTTGTACCTGGAAGAATGTCATCTTCTCTAAAACTTGGATAGTTAGGAAGCTCAAAGTCATCGAAATTTTCTGACTCAAATCTGATTTTCACTGATTTTGTATATTTGAAGTGATCCACAGACTTTCCTTCATCCATAACTACTAGATGCTTTACTAAGATTATATCTTCCCTTTTTTAGATCATAAACTCTATATCTTTTAACATCCTCATCATATCCTAATAAGTATCCCGGTTTTCGTTTAGGATCTAGCTTCCAATTAGACCGATCTGTATCTAGACTGAATACTTGACTGCCAAAAACCTTAAAGTGAGATATGTCTGGTTTTCGGCCTGTCCATCTCTCATAAGGTGCTTCATCTTTTATAGCTGAAGTAAGAACTCTATTTTTGAGGTAATTAACACAGTTCATTGCTTCTGCCCAAAACCTTTTTCTTATCTTCTTATCTGACAACGTACTTCTAGCACTATCACTTAGTGATCTATTTAACCTTTCAGCTACCACATTCTGTTCCGGGTTTTGTGGAACTCTCTTTTGGTGTTGGACCCCATCTTCCCTCAAAAAATCCTCAAACTCGTTAGAACTATACTCTCCACCATTGTCACTCTTTATTCTCTTGATTGGAATTTCATGGAGTTTTTCGCTCCATGCTTTATATTGTCTAAAACAATCCTGAGCTTCGGACTTGTTTTTCAAAAAATACACTCGGGAATAACTAGACCAATCATCAGTGATAGTCATCATAAATCTCTTCCCCTGCGGTGAGGGCACTTTAGTCAATCATGAAATATCTGTGTATACTATATCCAAAATTTTTTCTCCCTTATAGGTGGCTGTTTTAGGAAAGGGTAATCTGTGTGTTTTACCTTGAGCACATCCACTACAATCACTTATATTATCATTCTCACTGAACTTAATCCCTTCCACCACTCCCATCTTTTTCATTTCTCTTAACTTGTCTAGATTCCCATGCCCAAGCCTCTTATGCCACATCATAATATCATGAACACCAGCATAATATAGTTTCTTCTTTTCATTACTTAAAACCAGCCTAAACATCCCATGGCTACCTTTCTCAGCAATGAAATAGACATCCTCCTCAAAACTAGCAGTAAAGACTCCTTCCCTAGTGCTAGTAAAAAAACCCTTATCATCTAATACGGATGTAGAGATGAGGTTTTTGTTCAGCTCCGGAATAAACAATACATCAGAGAATGATACTATGGATGTCTTTCCTTCTACTAACACTTTCAAATCTACTGATCCTACAAGTGTAGTGGTGACTATCATCCCATCCCCGTACTATATCTCTACGGTGGGAATCTTTCTTATCTTAGTGAAAACGTGCCTATCTTTACACATGTGCATGGAGGCACCTGAATCTATAATCCAGCCTACTTCACCTTTCAATCCACCGTAAGCACATTTCTGCCTTCATGGAATTTCGACCTCGTTTTTCGCCTCCAACTCCTCATCTAAATGGAGCTCATCGTCCTCATCGTCGGATTTCGCCTCATGTACCTGTGTCACAACGGCCTTTTTCTTTCCTCTTGGGGTACCACAAGTCTGCCCCTCCTTTAACCGAAGCTCGGTTAGCTTAATGCACTCTGCCATATAGTGCCCAGGTTTCTTACAAAAATGACATAAACCTTTGGGAGCTCTAGGTCGGAACTCGTCGGTCTGATTTTTTTGCTCCCCCCCCCCATAGTTTCCGACCGGTTTCCACGAATCCTTGTTCTTCCAATCGGTCGCAGTTGCCAAGGCTTGGCCACTCTTTCCTCCCCTTCGTATTTCAATCGTTTTCTCCTCAACGAGAATCATCCCTACCACTGAGTTCCATATCCACCATGAGTTCGGCAAGTCCTGCAAACAGTTGACTATGTTCTCGAACTCATCGGGTAACTTCATCAGTAAACAGTTAACCTTTTCTTTTTCACTAAAATCTTTTCCTGCACTCTCTAGCTCCATGAAGAGTGTAGCAAGCTCATTGCAAAAATCCAACATCTTCCCCCCTTTGTATACATACTCCTTAACTTTATGATCAGCCAACTGTTGTTGCTGAATCATACCACTTCGGTACATCTCTATGAGAGCCATCCAAAGATCGGATGCCCTTTCTACCTGCAAATGAGGACATGCAAGTCCTTGAGTGAGATGGCGTAGGATGAAGTGCTTTGCCGCCATATTGTTGAAGTCCCAGGTTTCAGTATCATTCTCCTCGTTCCTCGAAATATGTGACATGAAGCCGAACCAGTTGCTATTGGTGTGGTTGCCTCCTTCTCCTTTCTTTTGTCCACCACCTCTCATTCTTTTGTTTCATCCGTTGAAGGTGGATCCTCTTTCCTGGTGAATCTGCTTCCTCCAAACCTTGGAGGAATTCTAAGACTTGATGGACGCCCAAACCGTCCACTCACTATCCCCCAAAACCTTTTTTCGCATAGAGCTCCTATCATCATACTTTCCCAGTATATGAAGCCTGTTCCATTAAAGATTGGTACCCTAGAGGGTGGGCCCATAACCTAAAACTCTGAGACCTCCATAAGTCCTCAGAGTGGACAGCTTCCAAGAAGCCTCTAGGATAACCCTGACCCCTTTGTGTTTCAGCACAAAAAACTGCCACCCTGGCAGACAATAACTCTGACCAACTTCACCCCTGTGACTCCCCTGAGTCGATAGCAAAAAGAATCTCTAAATTTGCTCCCTGAAGCAGTAAGTTATGGAGGGTCAAAGATGACCTTTTGTACAGAAGCTCTCTGGGAGAGAGGGTCCTATCTCCTAATTTTTCTAAGTCTTATCTCTCTCACAGACTCTATCTACTGATGTACGGAACCAATCAGATTACAGCTCTGTACACAAAAGAACGGCTGCCGGTGTACTTTCTGTACGAACATACGACATGTCCTAAATGTCGACACGTGATATGTCCGTATTCGCTCCCTTAATTCTCGGAGATGTCGCGATCCAATGTCATTCCGCCACGTGTCATCCGATGTGGCGATGACCACAAACCGCCGAAATCCTCTTCCGCGATCTCGGCGTTAATTCCGGCTGTCCGATTAGATTCACATTTAATCGTAGTCGTAATAAATACATTCGCAGTATTCATTTCGCTTAAGAAATCAATGCGCGGTATTGATTTCTTATCCGTACTGTATTCCGTACTTTTATACTACCAATTCTATGTATCCTGTAAACAATTTTAGTTTAATGGCTTATCCTACGTATTAATGTTTAAACATTTATCAAACCATATAGTACTTAACACTACATCAAAACTTAATGGCTAAGGTTACCGTCTACCGGCAACTTGCCGTCCGGCAGGTGCCAGGTTCAATACCTGTGGCCGGCACATATCATTTTACTAAATAAACCCCTAATATATATTTCGCGTAAACCTGTGTATAGCCTATGTTGCCATGGCTCTAGCTTCCTCTCCAATTTCTCAGTGTGTGCGACAAGTTTAAGAGTTGGAGAGAGAAGTTAGAGGTAGACTGCCTTGGCTTCTTTCTATATTTCTATTTAGACCTAGAATATACTTTAAAGGACCATTATTTTCTACAGGCTGCGTGGCTGAGGACGACTCTTGGGTGGATGAGAAGTACCTACATTCCCCGGAGTTACTGCGACACTTTCATAAGAGTGAGGACACTCGGCTTCACCAGAGGGGCAATCGCAGCGGCTGCGATAAAAGAGTGAATCGCAGTGTCGCAACTATCGCAATTATATTGGGGACGTGGCGAAGAAAAGCAACGACGATGTTATCGCACCACATCGCTATAGTGGCGCAGCCACCACATCGCAGCATGGTTACGGTGCCTTCAGAGGAACGGAGCGCCACCGCTACGGTGAAAGGAAAGCGCAACGACGCGATTGTGTTTCACAATATCGATGACAACGAACCCTCGGTTTCCTTGCAGCAGCGCAGTTTTATAAACGTTGGACACTGCGATGCCCTCGCACACTGCGACGCTTCGCAGAGTCCAAACGTGAAACCTTCAACCCTCTTTGATAAAGCCGCCATCCGTCTTCGCGGCCAGCCTAGTCCAGGCAGTTTAGAGAGTGCTTCACTCCGCACAGCCAGCTTACCTTCGCTTCTAGAATTTCCTGAATTGTCCTACTCGACAACATCCATGGCGTCGTCATCCTCCCCACCACCAAAGAGGAGGAGACTGGTACGTGTGGGGCAAGGAGATGTGCCTCGTCCAGACACACTTTTAGTGGCGGCAGAGGCCATGGTAGAGGCAGACGGGAGGAGGGAGGTAGAAGCGGAGCCAAAACCGAAAGAAACAGCCAGTAGCGAGGCAGGGCCGGCGGAGACCAGTAGAGGGGAAGGATTGGAAAACTCACAAGACCCTGAATACCACCCACTCCAAGAAGGAGATCAAGAGGATTAGGAAGACCATAAGATCTCGGACGCGGAGGAACCGGAACGAGAACCAACACCTCCCTCTATTCAAGAGCGCGCCTCAGATCTGGAGGTGATGAGGGACCCCAACAAGGAAAGTACTGGAGACGAGCAATCCTCTGAAAGCGCGGAAAAGAAAGCGGAAGCACAGTATCCCAGCGGTGACGATGTGTTTGTCCTTTGAGGAGATCAAAGGGACACAGACGTATAGAATGAAAAGGGAGAAGAAATCCCCAATTACCTCTTTCCACTCTCTGTAGACACACAGCATCCAGATCTCACCTTAAGATTCGCGAAGCGCTTTTATTGGGATCCAGCGGAGTGGCCCGAGGAGTGGTGTACCGAAAAGCCTGGGGAACTTATCCTTATCCCCGTGAACGTACCGTCACACCCAACCTGGAATTTTATGAAGACAAAAGACCTCGAGAACAATCAAAAGGGTTATGTGCAGCTAAACCCCCATGCCCTGCCGTTTGTGGAAGTGGATGAAAATAACTACCGGTACAGGGTGAATGTTCCCGGGTTACTTCACCATTATCACCCGTGGGATGTCCGCCTCCATGACATCATCTTGAAATTCTATATGCTCTATTGCCACACAGAATTCGCAGATAAAAAAAAAGTTAATCTAGATAGTGCCAACTGTAACTTAATATAAACCCAAATGATTGACCCCTTGACAATGAGAACCCCATAACAGCTTCACCCTTGTGAAATAAGACTTTCTGTGTGCTCAGTTGCACCACAGAATGCAAAGTTAAAATATGAGATTTAGACACATTCACCCATTTTGACTTTCCCTTATAAATACAGCCACCCAGGCAAGCAAAGACTCTGACCGACTACACCGCTGTGTAGCGTGAACTCCCCTGAGTCTATAGCAACAAGAATCAGTGAAATTGGTCAACTGAATTGATTGTTATGGCTGGCCAAAGTTTGCCATTTATAGAAGGTGCTCTCTGGGAGAGTTAGCTACCTACCAAAAAAATTCGAAGTCCTAGTCCCTCTCTAAACCCCTTCTATTGAAGTACGACGCCAATCACAGGACTATACCACACATAAAAGTACAAGCGCTGGAGTACTTTTTGTACGGCAACTCTACGGCATAACCATACGGGTGACAAATGTCACATCCAACCTTGTTATCTTGCGCTCCGGAGTTTCCGCAATCCTCCAGCGCATTTCCACGTGTCATCCGAAGTGGCGGCGTCAGAAAAACGCCAAAGGGGCTATTCCGGAATCTCGGCTAGCACCACGGCCGTCGATTAAATTCGGTATTCATTCTTACCCGTCGAAAATATGTGCGCGATATTTGTTTCGCTGTCCAAACAAATGCGCGGTATTTGTTTCGCGTAAACCGTACAACACTAAACTGTTTCTATGTACTAAGAATCTTTTCGCGCCGTTAAATGAATTCGTCTACGCGTACATATTTATATAATTATCAAACCCTGTATGTCCTAGCACTAGTCCTAGACTAAACGGACAAAGCTAACGGCTATATTGACGGACGGTAGGATCTAGGATCAATTCCTGGATCTGTCAATACTTTTGGTAAACCCATCTAATTTGTGCTACTTGCCTGCTACAAAGCTTTAGGTAGCCATGGCTCTATCACCCTACCTAGCCTTCAGTGGCTACAACAAGTGTGGGGGCTTGGAGAAGGGAGTCAGAGGCACAGTGCCTCTACTTTTTTTCTATCTAGTAAAGACCTAGAAAATACCCAAATATCAACACTCCCCTTATTTTCTAGTCTACATCCTTTCAACTCAAACAAAATAAACAAAACACTCCCTCCCCTTTTTCCTTTTTCTTTTATTTTTCCTTTTATATTACTTAAGAAAAATGCTCTCGTATTTAAAACAATGCATAAGATGAAATGAAATAATAATTGCATCACACATTTCATTTAGCATCCCACTGATCATTATCTGAGCAAAGATTTTATCCATCTCATCTCTTTTCCATCCATACTAAATCCGATTCCCCTCTTGCAATTCAAACAGCCAGCCCCATCTCCAATCTGCAACACATGCCCAAGTGCTAACCCTTTTAGAGGCACACCTTCATAAATGCCATCACTCCCTATAGTGATGTCAAACCCATTACCCGAAAACATTGAACTTTCCTCACTCTCTCCCATGGATTTCTTTCCACTCTCTCTTTCTAAATTTATTCCCTATAAATATTTATCCTCCCCTAAACCTTTCATTAAATATTCCTCTTCTCCCTTATCCTTTAAAACCCCTTCTAGTTTCACTTCTCCCCTTTCCTCGAAATCCGTTGAAGGCTCCCTTTTCCGACCAGTTTTCTAATTCCAAAATACTTATAAAATTATCCTCATTAATTTTATTTTTCCCGTTTTCACTTATGGATCCTAGATCTGACTCTCTCATTTCTAAGTCATACACTTTACACTCCTCGACTAACTCCCTCAGTACCTCCCTTCCCTTTACTTCCCTTATACCTCCAAAAGCACACTGTTGTCTTCGTGGAATTTCTGTGTACTTTTCTCTCTTCTCCATTCTACCGATGTGAAGAAGCTCCAAGATTTCTTCATCCTCTTTCTCCTCTTCCCCTTCTTCCTCCTCATTCACATACCAACTTCTAAGTTCTTCCAAACAAAGACACTCCTCCATAAAGTGACCCGGTTTCCTACAAGCGAAGCAAACCCCTTTTTTCAAAGCTCCCCTTTCTTTTCCTCTCCCTCTCTTTCCACCGAAGTTCCGATAAGGTTTACCTTTGTCCTTCTTCCTCTCATCACGCTTCCGCTCGTCACCGCCATTCCTCACATCACGCTTCCGCCAATCACCACCAGCTGTAAATGCAGTCACCCTGTCACTTCCCCGACGAAGCTCCAAAGTGCTTTCCCTCACAAGAATTATCCCCATGGTAATGCTCCAAGTCCATGAGGAGCCATCCATTCCCTGCATACGGTAAATGATATCTTCGTACTCATCTGGAAGCTTCATGATTAGTGTATTAATCTTTCTCTCCTAAGATTCTACATATCCCGCACTTGCAAGCTGAACATATAACGCTGCAATATCATTGCAAAACTCTATCATGCTACCGCCTTTATAAACATAAGCCTCTATTTCCTGTTTTACTAATTGTTGCCTGTGTATAGACTCACTCTTATAAATCTAAACTAGTGTTTCCCACATTTCCGAAGACTTGGTTAGATATAAAAGAGTTATAGCTATCGACTTAGATACATATCTAAGTATGAGATGTTTTGCTATAGTGTTTTTGTATTCCCATATTTTCTTGTCATTTTCTTCAGTTTTAATCCCTACAGGTGGTACCATAGGTGAGAGCCTAGCTCCCCTCACCATAGGTGTCCCTTTTTCCTTCTCCCGTATTTCCCTATCCACGAGAAGGTTTTTCCCTTTACCTTCCGTTGCATCTGAACTTCGGTTGATATTCTGGGCAGCCTCAGATGTTTCTCCATAGTAAGCTCCTCCAAAGCCGAGTGGCGGACATCTCACTTATCACGAAAAAATTCCCCATAAGTGCTTCTCAAAAAGCAATCCCTCCATCGTGAACTCCCAATAAGTGAAGTATGTTCCATTGAACATAGGCACCCTAGATGGTGGGCCCATAACCTGAAATTCTTTAGGCTCCATTGCCACATTGAATTCGCATATCAAAAGAACCTAATCTAGATATGCCGACTCCAAGTTTATATAAACCCGGATGATTGACCCTTTGACAATCGAAACCCCATTACAGCTTCACCCGTGTGAAAAAAGACTTTCTGTGTGCTCAGTTCTACCACAGTATGCAAAGTTAGAATATGAGATTTGGACACATTCACCCACTTTGACTTTCCCTTAGAAATGCAGCCACCCTGGCAAGCAAACACTCTGACCGACTACACACTTATATAGCGTGGACTCCCCTGAGTCCGCAGCAAAAAGAATCACTGAATTTGGTCAATTGAGTTAATAGTTATGGCTGGCCAAAGTTTGCCATTTATACAAGATGCTCTTTGGGAGAGGCCGCTACCTACCCAAAAATATTCTAAGTCCTAAACCCCTCTCTAAACCTTCTAGTACTGAGGTACTGATCAATCACAAGACTGTACCGTACAAGAAAGTACAGATGTCGCTGTACTTTTTGTATGGACAGTGTATGAAGTCGTCATTAAGCGACATTTGTCACATCCGGATATGTTGTCTCCCGTTCCAGAGATTCCGTAAACCCATATGATGTTGCCACGTTTCATCTATAGTGGCGGATTCCGCAAACCGCCAAATTATCCTTTCCGCGAAGCCGACGCTAACCACAGCCGTCTGATTGATATCGGTATTTAATACAGACCGTTGAAACAAATGTCCGTACGATTTGTTTCGTCCGGTACTAACAGTACAACTGTTTCTATGTCCGATAAACCGTAATCTAGTTAAATGGAAAATCCTACATGTAGATGTTTATATACATATCAAAACCAATATACCTTAGCACTAGTCCTAGATTAAACGGACAAAGCTACGAGCTACGATTCACTTGACGGACGGCAAGTACCACGATCAATTCTTGGGTTCGTCTAGTACCTTTTGGTACACATACCTAAATCAACCCATGTCCTCTCTAGTGAGCTTGGGCAGCCATGGCTCTAGCTCCCAATCCCGCCTTCATTGACTACGAGAAGTGTGGGGGCTTTGAGAAGGGAGTTAGAGGCAGGCTGCCTCTGCTCTTTTTCTATCCTAATAAACCTAGAAAATACTCAAAAATAAGCATACAGCTTCACCCTTGTGAAATAAGACTTTCTGTGTGCTCAGTTGCACCATAGAATGCAAAGTTAGAATATGAGATTTGGACACATTCACCCACTTTGAATTTCCCTTAAAAATGCAGCCACCCTGGCAGGCAAAGACTCTAGCCGACTATACACTGTGTAGCGTGAACTCCCTTGAGTCTATAGCAACAAGAATCACTGAAATTGGTCAACTGAATTGATTGTTATGGCTAGCCAAAGTTTGCCATTTATACAAGGTGCTCCCTGGGAGAGTCAGCTACCTTCCAAAAAAATTCTAAGTCCTAGTCCCTCTCTAAACCCTTCTATTGAAGTACGACGCCAATCGCAGGACTGTATCGTACATAAAAGTATAGGCGTCGGAGTACTTTCTGTACAGCAACTGTATGGCAGGACCATACGGGTGACAAATGTCACATCCAAACTTGTTATCTTGCGCTCCGGAGATTCCGCAATCCTCCAGCGCATTTCCACGTGTCATTCAGAGTGGCGGCGTCAAAAAACGCCAAAGGGGCTATTCCGGAATCTCGGCTAGCACCACGGCCGTCGATTAAATTCGGTATTCATTCTTACCTGTCGAAAATATGTGCGCGGTATTTGTTTCGCCGTCGAAACAAATGCGCGCTATTTGTTTCGCGTAAACCGTACAACACTAAACTGTTTCTATGTACTAAGAATCTTTTTGCGCCGTTAAATGAATTTGTCTACGCGTACATATTTATATAATTATCAAACCCTGTATGTCCTAGCACTAGTCCTAGACTAAACGGACAAAGCTAACGGCTATATTGACGGACGGTAGGATCTAGGATCAATTCCTGGATCTGTCAATACTTTTGGTAAACCCATCTAATTTGTGCTACCTGTCTGCTACAAAGCTTTAGGTAGCCATGGCTCTATCACCCTACCCAGCCTTTAGTGGCTACAACAAGTGTGGGGGCTTGGAGAAGGGAGTTAGAGGCACACTGCCTCTACTTTTTTTCTATCTAGTAAAGACCTAGAAAATACCCAAATATCAACACTCCCCTTATTTTCTAGTCTACATCCTTTCAACTCAAACAAAATAAACAAAACACTCCCTCCCCTTTTTCCTTTTTCTTTTATTTTTCCTTTTATATAACTTAAGAGAAATGCTCTCGTATTTAAAACAATGCATAAGATGAAATGAAATAATAATTGCATCACACATTTCATTTAGCATCCCACTGATCATTAATCTGAGCAAAGATTTTATCCACCTCATCTCTTTTCCATCCACACTAAATCCACTTTCCCTCTTGGAATTCAAACAATCAGCCCCATCTCCAATCTGCAATACACACCCTGATGCTAACCCTTTTACAGGCGCACCTTTATAAATGCCATCACTCCCTTTAGTGATGTCAAACCCATTACCCTCAATAATTAAACTTTCCTCACTCTCTCCTATGGATTTCTTTCCACTCTCTCTTTCTAAATTTATTCCCAATAAATATTTCTCCTCCCCTAAACCTTTCATTAAATATTCCTCTTCTCCCTTATCCTTAAAAACCCCTTCTAGTTTCACTTCTTCCCTTTCCTCGGAATCCGTTGAGGTCTCCCTTTCCGACCAGTTTTCTAATTCCAAAATACCTATAAAATTATCCTCATTAATTTTATCTCTCCCGTTTTCACTTATGGATGCTAGATCTGACTTTTTCATTTCTAAGTCATACACTTTACACTCCTCGACATCCTCAAGTACCTCCTCTCTCTTTACTTCACTTATACCTCCAAAAGCACATTGTTGCCATCGTGGAATTTTTGTGTACTTTTCTCTTTTCTCCATTCTACCAATATGAAGAAGCTCCAAGATTTCTTCATCCTCTTTCTCCTCTTCCCCTTCTTCATCCTCATTCACTTACCAACTTCTAAAATCTTCCAAACAAGGACACTCCATATAGTGACCCGGTTTCCTACAAGCAAAGCAAACCCCTTTTTTCAAAGATCCCCTTTCTTTTCCTCTCCCTCTCTTTCCACCGAAGTTCCGATAAGGTTAACCTTTGTCTTTCTTCCCCTCATCACGCTTCCGCTCGTCACCGCCGTTCCTCACATCACGCTTTCGCCAATCACCACCAGCTGTAAATGCAATCACCCTTTCACTTCCCCTACGAAGCTCCAGAGTGCATTCCCTCACAAGAATTATCCCCTTGGTAATGCTCCAAGTCCATGAGGAGACATCCATTCCCTGCATACAGTAAATGATGTCTTAGTACTATTCTGGGAGCTTCATGATTAGTGTATTAATCTTCCTCTCCTCAGATTCTACATATCTTGCACTAGCTAGCTCAACATATAAAGCAGCAATATCATTGCAAAACTCTATCATGCTACCGCCTTTATAAACATAGGCCTCTATTTCCTGTTTTACTAATTGCTTCCTCTGTATAGTCTCACTCTTAGAAATCTGAATTAGTGTTTCCCAAATTTCCGAAGACTAAGTTAGACTTAAAAGAGTGATAGCTATGGACTTAGACACATATCTAAGTATGAGATGTTTTGCTATAGTGTTTATATATTCCCAAATTTTCCTATCATTTTTTTCATTTTTTGGTTCAGTTATAACCCCCACAAGTGGAACCGTGACTGAAAGCCTAGCTCCCCTCACCATAGGTGTCCCGTTATCCTTCTCCCCTATTTCCCCTTCCACTGTAATGATTTTCCCTTCACCTTCCGTTGCATCTGAACTCCGGTTGGTTTTCTGGGCAGCCCCAAATGATTCTCCATAGTGAGCTCATCCAAAGCCTGGTGGCAGACACTTCACTTGTCCCGAAACAATTCCCCATAAGTGCTCCTCGAAAAGCAATCCCTCCATTGTTAACTCCCAATAAGTGAAGTCAGTTCCATCGAACATAGGCACCCTAGATGGTGGGCCCATAACCTGATATTCTATGGCCTCCATTGCCACACATAATTCGCAGATCAAAAAGAAGCTAATCTAGATAGTGCCAACTCCAACTTGATATAAACCCAAATGATTGACCCCTTGACAATCAGAACCCCATTACAACTTCACCCTTGTGAAATAAGACTTTCTGTGTGCTCAGTTCCACCACAAAATGCAAAGTTAGAATATGAGATTTGGACACATTCACCCACTTTGACTTTCCCTTAGAAATGAAGCCACCCTGGCAGGCAAACACTCTAACCGACAACATTCCTTTGTAGCTTGGACTCCCCTAAGTCCGCAGCAAAAAGAATCACTGAATTTGGTCAACTCAGTTAATAGTTATGGCTCGCCAAAGTTTGCCATTTATACAAGATGCTCTCTCGGAGAGGCGGCTACCTACCCAAAATTATTCTAAGTCCTAAACCCCTCTCTAAACCTTCTAGTACTGAGGTATTGATCAATCAGAGGACTGTACCGTACAAGAAAGTACAGATGTCGGTATACTTTTTGTACGGACAGTGTACGACGTCGCCATTATGCGATATTTGTCACATCCGGATATGTTGTCTCCCGTTCCGGAGATTTCGTAAACCCGTATGATGTTGCCACGTGTCATCCGGAGTGGCGGAGTCCGCAAACCGCCAAACTGTCCTTTCCGTGAAGCCGACGCTAACCACGGCCGTCCGATTGATATCGGTATTTAATACGGACCGTCGAAACAAATGTCCGTACGATTTGTTTCGTCCGTTACTAATAGTACAACTGTTTCTATGTGCGATAAACCGTAATCTAGTTAAATGGAAAATCCTACGTGTAGATGTTTATATACATATCAAACCGAATATACCTTAGCACTAGTCCTAGACTAAACGGACAAAGCTACCGGCTACGGGTGACTTGACGGACGGCAGATACCAGGATCAATTCCTTGGTCCGTCTAGTACCTTTTGGTACATCTACCTAAATCAACCCCTGTCTTCTCTAGTGAGCTTAGGCAGCCATGGCTCTAGCTCCCAATCCAGCCTTCAGTGACTACGACAAGTGTGGGGGCTTAGAGAAGGGAGTTAGAGGCAGGTTGCCTCTGCTCTTTTTCTATCCTAATAGACCTAGAAAATACTCAAATATCAACACTCCCCTTATTTTCTAGTCTATTTTCCTTTCAACTTCCACAAACAAATAAACAAACATCCCCTACCCCTTTTTTTTCTTTTACTTTTTCCTTTACCTTTCATAAACTTAAGAAAATTACTCTCGTATTTACAACAGTGCTTTGGATGAACCAAAATAATAATTGGACCACGCATTTTATTTAGCATCCCACTTTTCTAAATCCGAGCCAAGATTTTATCCACCGCATCTCCTTTCCATCCACACTAAATCCAATTTCCCTCTTGCAATCCAAACAGCCAGCCCCATTTCCAATCTGCAACACACACCCAGATGCTAACCCTTTTACAAGCACACCTTCATAAATGCCATCACTCTCTTTAGTGATGCCAAAACCATTACCCCCAGAAATTGAACTTTCCTCACTCTATCCCATTGATTTCTTTCCACTATCACTTTCTATTTTTATTCTCAAGAAATATTTCTTCTCCCCTAAACCTTTCATTAAATATTTCCCTTCTCCCCTATCCTCGGAATCCGTAGGTCTCCTTTTCCAACCAGTTTTCTTTTTCCAAAATATCTATAAAATTATCCTCATTATTTTTATTTTTCCCTTTTTCAATAATTGATCCTAGATCCGACTTACTCATTTCTAAGTCAAACTTTCTACACTCCTTGACATCCACATCATGTCTAACTCCCTCAAGTACCTCCCTTCCCTTTACTTCCCTTATACCTCCAAAAGCACACTGTTGTCTTCGTGGAATTTCTGTGTACTTTTCTCTCTTCTCCATTCTACCGATGTGAAGAAGCTCCAAGATTTCTTCATCCTCTTTCTCCTCTTCCCCTTCTTCCTCCTCATTCACATACCAACTTCTAAGTTCTTCCAAACAAAGACACTCCTCCATAAAGTGACCCGGTTTCCTAAAAGCGAAGCAAACCCCTTTTTTCAAAGCTCCCCTTTCTTTTCCTCTCCCTCTCTTTCCACCGAAGTTCTGATAAGGTTTACCTTTGTCATTCTTCCTCTCATCACGCTTCCGCTCGTCACCGCCATTCCTCATATCACGCTTCCGCCAGTCACCACCAGCTTTAAATGCAGTCACCCTGTCACTTCCCCGACGAAGCTCCAAAGCGCTTTCCCTCACAAGAATTATCCCCATGGTAATGCTCCAAGTCCATGAGGAGCCATCCATTCCCTGCATACGGTAAATGATATCTTCGTACTCATCTAGAAGCTTCATGATTAGTGTATTAATCTTTCTCTCCTAAGATTCTACATATCCCGCACTTGCAAGCTGAACATATAATGCTGCAATATCATTGCAAAACTCTATCATGCTACCGCCTTTATAAACATAGGCCTCTATTTCCTGTTTTACTAATTGCTGCCTCTGTATAGACTCACTCTTATAAATCTAAACTAGTGTTTCCTAGATTTCCGAAGACTTGGTTAGATATAAAAGAGTTATAGCTATCGACTTAGACACATATCTAAGTATGAGATGTTTTGCTATAGTGTTTTTGTATTCCCATATTTTCTTGTCATTTTCTTCAGTTTTAATCCCTACAGGTGGTACCATAGGTGAGAGCCTAGCTCCCCTCACCATAGGTGTCCCTTTTTCCTTCTCCCGTATTTCCCTATCCACGGCAAGGTTTTTCCCTTTACCTTCCGTTGCATCTGAACTTCGGTTGATATTCTGGGCAGCCTCAGATGTTTCTCCATAGTAAGCTCCTCCAAAGCCGAGTGGCGGACATCTCACTTATCACGAAAAAAATCCCCATAAGTGCTTCTCGAAAAGTAATCCCTCCATCGTGAACTCCCAATAAGTGAAGTATGTTCCATTGAACATAGGCACCTTAGATGGTGGGCCTATAACCTGAAATTCCATGGGCTCCATTGCCACACAGAATTCGCAGATCAAAAGAAGTTAATCTAGATAGAGCCGACTCCAAGTTTATATAAACCCAAATGATTGACCCCTTGAAAATCGACACCCCATTACAGCTTCACCCCTGTGAAATAAGACATTGTGTGTGCTCAGTTCTACCACAGAATGCAAAGTTAGAATATGAGATTTGGACACATTCACCCACTTTTACTTTCCCTTAGAAATGCAGCCACCCTGGCAAGCAAACACTCTGACCGACTACACACCTATGTAGCGTGGATTCTCTTGAGTCCGCAGCAAAAAGAATCACTGAATTTGGTCAATTGAGTTAATAGTTATGGCTGGCCAAAGTTTGCCATTTATACAAGATGCTCTCTCGGAGAGGCGGCTTCCTACCCAAAAATATTCTAAGTCCTAAACCCCTCTCTAAACATTCTAGTACTGAGGTACTGACCAATCACAGGACTGTACCGTACAAGAAAGTACAGATGTCGCTGTACTTTTTGTATGGACATGTATGAAGTCGTCATTATGCGACATTTGTCACATCCGGATTTGTTGTATCCCGTTCCAGAGATTCCGTAAACCCGTATGATGTTGCCACGTGTCATCCAGAGTGGTGGAGACCGCAAACCGCCAAATTGTCCTTTCCGCGAAGCCGAAGCTAACCAGAGCCATCCGATTGATATCGGTATTTAATGCGGATCGTCGAAACAAATGTCCGTACGATTTGTTTCGTCCGGTACTAATAGTACAACTGTTTCTATGTCTGATAAACCGTAATCTAGTTAAATGGAAAATCCTACGTGTAGATGTTTATATACATATCAAACCCAATATACCTTAGCACTAGTCCTACATTAAACGGACAAAGCTACCGGCTACGGGTCACTTGACGGACGGAAGGTACCAGGATCAATTCTTGGGCTCGTCTAGTACCTTTTGGTACACATACCTAAATCAACCCATGTCCTCTCTAGTGAGCTTGGGCAGCCATAGCTCTAGCTGTCAATCCAGCCTTTATTGACAACGACAACTGTGGGGGCTTTGAGAAGGGAGTTAGAGGCAGGCTGCCTGTGCTCTTTTTCTATCCTAATAGACATAGAAAATACTCAAAAATAAGCATACAGCTTCACCCTTGTGAAATAAGACTTTCTGTGAGCTCAGTTGCACCACAGAATGCAAAGTTAGAATATGAGATTTGGACACATTCACCCACTTTGACTTTCCCTTAAAAATGCAGCCACCCAGGCAGGCAAAGACTTTGACCGACTACACCTCTGTGTAGCGTGAACTCCCTTGAGTCCGTAGCAAAAAGAATCAATGAAAATGGTCAACTGAATTAATTGATATGGCTGACCAAAGTTTGCCTTTTATACAAGATACTATTTTCGAAAGGCGGCTACCTACCCAAAATATTCTAAGTCCTTAACCCCTCTCTAAACCCTCTAGTACTGAGGTACTGACCAATCAGAGGACTGTAATGTACAATAAAGTACAGATGCTGGTGTACTTTATGTACGGACATTGTACGCCGTCGCCATTATGCGACATTTGTCACATCCGAATTTGCTGATTACGTTACGGAGATTTCGTAAACCTGTATGATGTTGCCACGTGTCATCCAGAGTGGCGGAGTCCGCAAACAACTAAATTGTCCTTTCCGCGAAGCCGAGGCTAACCACGGCCGTCCGATTGATATCGGTATTTAATACGGACCGTCGAAACAAATGTCCGTGCTATTTGTTTCGTCCGATACTAATAGTACAACTGTTTTTATGTCCAATAAACCGTAATCCGGTTAAACGGAAAATCCTACGTGTACATGTTTTATACATATCAAACCCAATATACCTTAGCACTAGTCCTAGACTAAACGGACAAAGTTACCGGCTACGGGTGACTTAACGGACGGCAGGTACCAGGATCAATTCCTGGGTCCGTCAAGTACCTTTTGGTACATCTACCTAAATCAACCTGTCTTCTCTAGTGAGCGTAGGCAACCATGGCTTTAGCTCCCAATCCAGCCTTCAGTGACTACGACAAGTGTGGGGGCTTGGAGATGGGAGTTAGAGGCAGGCTGCATCTGGTCTTTTTTTCTATCATAATAGACCTAGAAAATACTCAAATACCAACACTCCCTTATTTTCTAGTCTATTTTCATTTCAACTCCCACAAACAAATAACAAACACCCCTCCCCATTTTTTTTCTCTTTTTTTTCCTTTTCTTTTCATAAAACTCAAGAAAAATATTCTCGTATTTAAACACTGAATTTGATGAACCGGAATAATAATTGTACCACACATTTTATTTAGTATCCCACTTTTCATAAATCCGAGCCAAGATTTTATCCACCTCATCTCCTTTCCATCCACACTAAATCTAATTTCCCTCTTGCAATCCAAACAACCAGCCCCATTTCCAATCTGCAACACACACCCAGATGCTAACCCTTTTACAGGCACACCTTTATTAATGCCATCACTCCCTTTAGTGATGTTAAACCCATTACCCCCAAGAATTGAACTTTCCTCACTCTCTCCCATCAATTTCTTTCCAGTATCACTTTCTATTTTTATTCCCAAAAAATATTTCTCCTCCCCTAAACCTTTCATTAAACATTTCTCTTCTCCCTTATCCTTTAGAGCCCCCTGTAGATTTACTTCTCCCCTTTCCTCGGAATCCGTTGAAGTCTCCATTTTCGACCAATTTTCAGTTTCCAAAGAATCTATAAAATTATCCTCATTAATTTTATCTTTCCCGTTTTTACTTATGGATCCTAGATCTGACTTTCTCATTTCTAAGTCAGACACTCTACACTCCTCGACATCCTCAAGTACCTCCACTCTCTTTAATTCCCTTATACCTCCAAAAGCACATTGTTGCATTCGTGGAATTTTTGTGTATATTTCTCTCTTCTCCATTCTACCGATGTGAAGAAGCTCCAAGATTTCTTCATCCTCTTTCTCCTCTTCCCTTTCTTCCTCCTCATTCACACTCCAACTTCTAAGTTCTTCCAAACGAGGACACTTCTCCATATAGTGACCCGGTTCTCTACAAAAGAAGCAAACCCATTTTTTAAAGCCCCCCTTTCTTTTCCTCTCCCTCTCTTTCTACAAAAGTTCCTATAAGGTTTACCTTTGTCTTTGTTCCTCTAATCACGCTTTGGCTCATCACCGCCGATCCTCACATCACGCTTCCGCCAGTCACCACCAGCTGTAAATGCAGTCACTCTTCATTTCCCATACGAAGCTCCAAAGTGCTTTCCCTCACAAGAATTATCCCCATGGTAATGCTCTATGTCCATGAAGAGACATCCATTCCCTGCATACGGTAAATAATATCTTCGTACTCATCTGGGAGCCTCATGATTAATGTATTAATCTTTCTCTCATCAGATACTACATATCCCGCACTAGCTAGTTCAACATAAAACACAACAATATCACTACAAAACTCTATCATGCTACCGCCTTTATAAACATAGGCCTCTATTTCTTGGGTTACTAACTGCTGCCTCGGTATAGTCTCACTCTTATAAATCTGAATCAGTGTTTCCCAGATTTTTCCGAAGACTTAATTAGACTTCAAAGAGTGATAGCTATGGACTTAGACACATATCTAAGTATGAGATGTTTTGCTATAGCGTTTTTATATTCCCATATTTTTCTGTCATTTTCTTCAGTTTTTGGTTCAGTTATAGCCCCCACATGTGGAACCGTAGCCAAGAGCCTAGTGAAACTCTGTTTTCTCTATTGCCCACAGAAATCTCAGATCCAAAAGAAGCTAATCTAGATAGTGCCGACTCCCACTTGATATAAACCCAAATGACTGACCCCTTGACAGTCAGAACCCCAAAACAACTTCACCTCTGTGAAATAACACTTTCTGTGTGCTGAGTTCTACCACAGAATGCAAATATAGAATAAGAGATTTGGACACATTCACCCACTTTGAATTTCCCTTAGAAATACCGCCACCCTGGCAAACAAAAACTCTGACGGACTACACCCTTATGTAGCGTGGACTCCCCTAAGTCCGGAGCAAAAAGAATCACTGAAAATGGTCAAGTAAATTGATAGTTATGGCTGACCAAAGTTTGCCTTTTGTTCAGAAGCTCTCTCGCAGAGAGACTGCTACCTACTAAATTTTCTAAGTCCTATTCCCTCTCTAAAACTTTATCTACTGACGTACGGCGCCAATCAAATTACTGTGTCGTACATAAATGTACATGTACCGGTGTACTTTCTGTACGACCATCGTACAACATGGCCAAAATGTCGACACGTGTCATTTCGGGATTCGTTCCTGTAATCTCCGGAATTGCCGCAATCCAATGTTATCACGCCACGTGTCACATAACATGGCGATGACTGAAAAACGCCAAAAGTACAGATTTCGTGATCGCGACGCCTATCGTGGCCGTCTGATCAAAACCGGATACAATAGTAGCCGTTGAAAATATACACGCGATATTTGTTTCGCATTCGAAACAAATGCGCGGTATCCGTTTCATATAATACATTAAATCGTACTCCGTACAATACAAAACTGTATCTATGCATTACGTATCTATTTCTCGTTAAACGAACTAGTATACGTGTAACAATTAAAATATCTGTCAAACCTATTATATCGTAACACTGATCCTAGACCTATAGGTTAAAGCTAATGGCCAATTTGACGGACATCAGGTTGCAAGATCAAATCTTGGGTCTGACAAACCTTTTAAATAACTCTATCAAGATTTATCTTCTTGTCCTCTTTCGACAGCCTAGGAAGCCATGGATCTTACTCCCCTTCAAGTTTTCAGTGACTGGGACAAGTGTGAGGACTTGAGTGAAGAGTGAGAGGCAGGCTGTCAGTGTCCCTTTTTTGTCTTTTATTTTACAATCTCTAGACCTAGAAAATACTTAAATTTCAACACCTAGCTCCCCTTGTAGAAACTAATGGTTTTATTAGTATTTTCTAGGTCTAAATAGAAATATAGAAAGAAGCCGAGGCAGTCTACCTCTAACTTCTCTCTCCAAATCTCAAACTTGTCGCAGTCACTGAGAAATTGGAGAGGAAGCTAGAGCCATGGCTACCTTGGCTATCCTGAGGTTTACGGGAATTTTATACTAGGGTTTATTTATTTATTTAAAAGGAATGTGCCGGCGGCAGGATTTGATCCTTGTACCTACCGGCCGGCAGACAGGAAATAGCCGGTAGCCTTAGCCATTAGATCTAGCAGTAGTATTACACGATATATAGTTTGATAATTATATAAATTATAATACGTACGATAATTCATTTAACTGTTATGATTTACGGGATGCATAGATCCGGTACGAATGACAGTACGGATTACGAATCAATACCGCGCATTTGTTTCGGAAGTGAAATAAATACCGCGCATGTATTTATTACGGCCACGATTAAATCTGAATTTAATCGGACGGCCGGGATTAGCGCCGAGATCACGGAGGAAGATTTCGGCGGTTTGTGGCCATCGCCACATCGGATGACGCGTGGCGAAATTCCGTTGGATCGTAGAATCTCCGGAGATCATGGCACCGAATCCGGATTTGACATGTGTCGACATTTAGGGCATGTCGTACAATGTCCGTACATAAAGTACACCGGCGGCTGTACTTTTACGTACGGAACTCAATTCTGATTGGTTCCGTACATCAGTAGATAGAGTCTGTGAGAGAGATAGGACTTAGAAAAATTAGAAGATAGGACCCCCTCTCCCAGAGAGCTTCTGTACAAAAGGTCAACTTTGACCCCCCATAACTTACTGCTCAGGGGAGCAAATTCAAAGATTCTTTTTGCTATCGACTCAGGGGAGTCTTGTCTTCACAGGGGTGAAGTTGGTCAGCGTTTTTGTCTGCCAGGGTGGCAGTTATTTTTGTTTAAACACAAAGGGGTCAGGATTATCCTAGAGGCTTCTTGGAAGCTGTCCACTCTGAGGACTTATGGAGGTCTCAGAGTTACAGGTTATGGGCCCACCCTCTAGGGTACCAATCTTTCATGGAACTGGCTTCATATACTGGGAAAGTATGATGATAGGAGCTCTATGCGAAAAAAGGTTTTGGGGGATAGTGAGTGGACGATTGGGGCGTCCATCAAGTCTTAGAATTCCTCCAGGGTTTGGAGGAAGCAGATTCACCAGGAAAGAGGATTCACCTTCAACGGAGGAAACAAAGGAAGGAGAGGTGGTGGACAAAGGAAAGGAGAAGGAGGCGACCACACCAATAGCAACTGGTTTAGCATTCATGTCACCTATTCCGAGGAACGAGGAGAATGATACTGAAACCTGGGACTTCAACAATATGGCGGCAAAGCACTTCATCCTACGCCATCTCACTCAAGGACTTGCATGTCCTCATTTGTAGGTAGAAAGGGCATCCGATCTTTGGATGGCTCTTATAGAGATGTACCGAAGTGGTACGATTCAGCAACAACAGTTGGCTGATCAGAAAGTTAAGGAGTATGTATACAAAGGGGGAAATATGTTGGATTTTTGCAATGAGCTTGCTACACTCTTCATGGAGCTACAGAGTGCGGGAAAAGATTTGAGTGAAAAAGAAAAGGTTAACTGTTTACTGATGAAGTTACCTGATGAGTTCGTGAACATAGTTTACCGTGTGCAGGACTTGCCTGACTCAAGGTGGATATGGAACTCAGTGGTAGGAATGATTCTCGTTCAAGAGAATACAATTGAGATCCGAAGGGGAGGAAAGAGTGGCCAAGCCTTGGCAACAGCGACTGATTGGAGGAACAGGGATTCCCGAAAACCGGTCGGAAACTATGGGGGTAGGGAGCAGAAAAAACCGGCCGATGAGTTCGAACCAAGGGCTCCCAAAGGACTATGTCATTTTTGTAAGAAACCGGGGCACTATATGGCAGAGTGCACTAAGCTAACCGAGCTTCGGTTAAAGGAGGGGCAGACCGGTGGTACCCCGAGAGGAAAGAAAAAGGCCCTTGTCACACAGGTACTTGAGGCTGAATCCGAGGACGAGGACGATGAGCTCCTTTTGGATGAGGAGTTGGAGGCGAAAAATGAGGTCGAAATTCCACGGAGGCAGAAATGTGCTTACGGTGGATTGAAAGGTGAAGCAGGCTGGATTGTAGATTCAGGTGCCTCCATACACATGTGTAAGGATAGACACCTGTTCACTAAGATAAGAAAGATTCCCACCGTAGAGATAGAGTACGGGGATGGGAGGATAGTCACCACTACTCTTGTAGGATCGGTAGATCTAAAAGTGTTAGTAGAAGGAAAGACATCCATATTAACATTCTCCGATGTATTGTTTATTCCGGAGCTGAACAAAAATCTTATCTCTACATCAGTATTAGATGATAAGGGTTTTTTTACTAGCACTAGGGAAGGAGTCTTTACTGCTAGTTTTGAGGATGATGTCTATTTCATTGCTGAGAAAGGTAGCCATGGGATGTTTAGGCTGATCTTAAGTAATGAAAAGAAGAAACTTTATTATGCTGGTGTTCATGATATTATGATGTGGCATAAGAGGCTTGGGCATGTGAATCTAGATAAGTTAAGAGAGATGAAAAAGATGGGAGTGGTGGAAGGGATTCAGTTCAGTGAGAGTGATGATATAAGTGATTGTAGTGGATGTGCTCAAGGTAAAGCACACAGATTACCCTTTCCTAAGTCAGCCACCTATAAGGGAGAAAAAATTCTAGATCTAGTACACACAGATATTTGGGGACCGGCTAAAGTGCCCTCACCGGGGGGGAAGAGATTTATGATGACTATAACTGATGATTGGTCTCGGTATTCCCGGGTATATTTTTTGAAAAACAAGTCCGAAGCTGAGGATTGTTTTAGACAATATAAAGCATGGAGCGAAAAACTCCATGAAACTCCAATCAAGAGAGTAAGGAGTGACAATGGTGGAGAGTATACTTCTAACCAGTTTGAGGATTTTCTGAGGGAAGATGGGGTTCAACACCAAAAGACAGTTCCAGAAAATCCTGAACAGAATGGGGTAGCCGAGAGGTTAAATAGAACACTAAGTGATAGTGCTAGAAGTATGTTGTCAGATAAAAGGATAGGGAAAAGGTTTTGGGCAGAAGCAATGAACTGTGCTAATTACCTCAAGAATAGAGTTCTTACTTCAGCTATAAAAGATCAAACACCTTATGAGAGATGGACAGGCCGGAAACCAGACATATCTCACTTAAAGGTTTTCGGCAGTCAAGTGTTCAGTCTAGATACTGATCGGTCAAATTGGAAGCTAGATCCTAAAGGAAACCAGGATACTTATTAGGATATGATGAAGATGTTAAAGGATATAGAGTTTATGATCTAAAAAGGGAAGATATAATCTTAGTAAAGCATCTAGTAGTTATGGATGAAGGAAAGTCTGTAGATCCCTTCAAATATACGAAGTCAGTAAAAATCAGATTTGAGTCAGAAAATTCCGATGACTTTGAGCTTCCTAACTATCCAGGTTTTAGAGAAGATGACATTCTTGCAGGTACAAATCAGACCGAAAAGGACCCGGCTGTGGAAACTCCAGTGACAACTCTACTCGAAGCGGAAGACGTGGTGGAAATTGATTCGGAATCAAGGGATAGGGGAGAAGTCGAGTTTGTTCGAAAGAATCCACTAGAACCATCTATTCCGGCCTCAGATTTTGAGGGGGGGAGGAGAAGTAGCAAAAGACTGCAAGAAAAACAGGTTAATAACAAGGTAACTAAACTATCTCATCAAGATGAACCTCAAACTTATGGAGAGGCGATGACTTGTCCAGAAAGAAACCGGTGGAAGACAGCCATCAATGAGGAGATGGCTTCAATCATGGCAGCCGATACTTGGGAGCTGGTGGACTGTCCACCTAACCGAAAACCAATCGGTTGTAAGTGGGTTTTCAAACTAAAACTGAACCCAGATAACACAATCGAACGCTACAAGGCCAGATTAGTGGCAAAGGGATTTACACAAAAGGAAGGAATTGACTACGAGGAAACCTTTGCTCCGGTGGTCAGATTTCCCTCCGTCCGCATACTTCTCAGTTTAGCGGCGGCGGAAGACATGGAAGTGCATCAGATGGACATCAAGACAGCCTTTTTGCATGGAGAATTGGAAGAGGAGATCTTCATGCGACAACCCGAAGGTTTTGTGGAGGAAGGAGAGGAGAGTAAGGTATGCCGGCTGATTAAATCTCTTTATGGTTTGAAACAGGCACCTCGACAATGGAATAAGAAGCTTGATGAGTTTCTTACCGGTCTGGGATATATTCGGATCAGCTCAGATCACTCAATCTATGTTTTCGAAGATGAGGAAGGTCTTATATTTATTGCAATTTATGTTGATGATTTGTTTATTTTAAGTAAATCAATGAAAAAAATTAATAAACTGAAAACCGATCTTAAGGGGAGATGTGAAATGAAGGATATGGGGGAAGCAAAATATATTTTGGGAATTCAAGTAGAGAGAGACCGAAAAAGGAAAATTATAAGACTGACTCAAAAGGAAGCAATAGGGAACATGTTTGAGAAATTTCAAATGGATAAAGCTAATAGTTGTACAACTCGAATGGAGTTGAAGAAGGGAAGTGAGGGGAGTGAGGAAGAAGGAGTCATAGTCTTAGACGAGGAATTATCTCATGATGAACAGAAGTTCATGCAGACTATTCCTTACAGGCAAGTAGTGGGAAGTCTAATCTATTTCATGAATTGTACCCGGCCGGATTTAGCTGCAGCTGTAGGAGTGCTGAGTAGAAGTCTAAATGCTCCCACTAAGAAGGATTGGGAGGCAGCTAAGAGAGTCCTTAGATACTTGGTAGGAACTAGAGATCTATGGTTGCATTTGGGTGGGGAGAATACTGACATCACTACTTGGAGTGATGCCAGTTATGGTGATGCTCCGATGAGGAGATGTACTTCTGGATATGTATTATATGTGGGTGATGGGGCTTGCTGTTGGAGTAGCAAACAGCAAAAGGTTATTGCTCAGTCCACCATGGAGGCTGAGTATATGGCCTCTTGCTCTGCTGTAAAAGAATTGATGTGGGTCAAGTCTTTGCTTGGTGAGCTTGGTCACCTTAAGAGTGGTGTGCAGAAAATATTTTGTGATAATCAGGCAGCAATCGCTATCTCTGCCAATCCTAAACACCATTTTAAAGCCAAACACATGGACATCAGACTCAGTTTTGTTAGAGAGAAAGTAGAAAACAAAATAATCAGTTTAGAGTACAGACCAGATAGTGAGATGGTAGCAGATATGATGACCAAACCTGTGCCTTCCCCTAAGCTAATTTTTTGCAGGGAGAAGTGTGGTCTGAAATTAAAGATTGACTAGAAAATAAGGGGAGTGTAGAAACTAATGGTTTTATTAGTATTTTCTAGGTCTAAATAGAAATATAGAAAGAAGCCGAGGCAGTCTACCTCTAACTTCTCTCTCCAAATCTCAAACTTGTCGCAGTCACTGAGAAATTGGAGAGGAAGCTAGAGCCATGGCTACCTTGGCTATCCTGAGGTTTACGGGAATTTTATACTAGGGTTTATTTATTTATTTAAAAGGAATGTGCCGGCGGCAGGATTTGATCCTTGTACCTACCGGCCGGCAGACAGGAAATAGCCGGTAGCCTTAGCCATTAGATCTAGCAGTAGTATTACACGATATATAGTTTGATAATTATATAAATTATAATACGTACGATAATTCATTTAACTGTTACGATTTACGGGATGCATAGATCCGGTACGAATGACAGTACGGATTACGAATCAATACCGCGCATTTGTTTCGGAAGTGAAATAAATACCGCGCATGTATTTATTACGGCCACGATTAAATCTGAATTTAATCGGACGGCCGGGATTAGCGCCGAGATCACGGAGGAAGATTTCGGCGGTTTGTGGCCATCGCCACATCGGATGACGCGTGGCGAAATTCCGTTGGATCGTAGAATCTCCGGAGATCATGGCACCGAATCCGGATTTGACATGTGTCGACATTTAGGGCATGTCGTACAATGTCCGTACATAAAGTACACCGGCGGCTGTACTTTAACGTACGGAACTCAATTCTGATTGGTTCCGTACATCAGTAGATAGAGTCTGTGAGAGAGATAGGACTTAGAAAAATTAGAAGATAGGACCCCCTCTCCCAGAGAGCTTCTGTACAAAAGGTCAACTTTGACCCCCCATAACTTACTGCTCAGGGGAGCAAATTCAAAGATTCTTTTTGCTATCGACTCAGGGGAGTCTTGTCTTCACAGGGGTGAAGTTGGTCAGCGTTTTTGTCTGCCAGGGTGGCAGTTATTTTTGCTTAAACACAAAGGGGTCAGGATTATCCTAGAGGCTTCTTGGAAGCTGTCCACTCTGAGGACTTATGGAGGTCTTAGAGTTACACCCCTCACCATAGGCGTCCCTTTATCCTTCTACCCTATTTCCTTTTCCACGGCAAGGTTTTTCCCTTCACCTTCCGTTGCATCTGACCTCCAGTTGATATTCTGGGCAGCCCCATATGATTCTTTTTAGTGAGCTCCTCCAAAGCCAGGTGGTGGACATCTCAGTTGTCCCAAAACAGTTCCCCATAAGTGCTTCTCGAAAAGAAATCCCTCCATTGTAAACTCCCAATAAGTGAAGTCTGTTCCATCGAACATAGGCACCCTAGATGGTGGGCTCAAAACCTGAAATTCTATGGGCTCCATTGCCACACAAAATTCGCAGATCAAAAGAAGCTAATCTAGATATTGTCGACTCCAAGTTTATATAAACCCAAATGACTAACCCTTTGACAATTAGAACCCCAATATAGCTTCACCCTTGTGAAATGACACTTTTTGTGTGCTCAGTTCTGTTGTCCATAGACTATTTCAGCCATGGATTACTCTTGGAAGCACCACAGACTACCTCAATAATAGTTGTGTTTCAAACAACATAGATTACTCCACAATAAACAAAATCACCTGAAACTGTACCAATAGGGAGTATACTATTGACACTGTAAACCCCCAAAGTTATAGCCAAATCCATCGAGGGATCTAGAAGATATGAGCTCCAGAGTTTCCCAAAAACAGCTGACAGCTTTACAAACCAATCACTTTGACTTCTCACTGAATCTCACAGAGATAACAAAATAGAATGAAACTGCACACACATATAGATTTTATATCATAGAATAACTTCACAATGTTTCACACGAAAGCACCAAACAGAGTGATCACACCAACATGTCAAAGATGCAGTAAACAATTTGCCATTGCTTTGATAAACTTGACTCTGATACTCAAAATATTATAAGTCCTACAAGTTACACTCAGAGTGTTCACTACTGAATGTACAGAGGCATACCACCCGTACTTTATCTACCATCTACCTAAACTACTGTAAGTATACCCGAATAGTTCGAGGTATGTCAGACAGAACAGATTTACACTAATAAACTAATTAGCAAAAAGACAAACCTATGTTGAACATAATTTTTACACTGACATCTCCACAATCTTCGTACGTCAAAAACCAAGCTACCACTAAGTAACCACTAAACAAATATCATTACTCACGATCTATACTAGTTATATTATCCGCAGCTGCGTGAGCTGCTTTGTCCGTACGGATCATATCAAGGTAACCACAGTTGCGTTGACTTGTCTGCGTCGCAGCTGCTCTGTACCAGCGACGCATATTCATCCAAAAAAACCGTAGCTGCGTTGTCCTATTTGCATCGCAACTGCGCCGTACCGGCGGTGCTTGTTTAAACATTTCGTTTATTCCACATCGGATCGCTTCGCGATCCGTCGTCCATTTGTCAATGCTTGTACACGCCACTCAATGAGTCTTTTAGATCACTTAAATTATATTCGTTTGTTCACTCCCCCAATCCATGAATCCATTAGAACATCCACATTAAATTTCATAGCGCACGAACTGTCGCGTACGCACGAAACAAACTATTCAAAACAACAAGTTCCACCACAAAATGCAAAGTTAGAATATGAGATTTGGACACATTCACGCACTTTGACTTTCCCTTAGAAATACAACCATCCTAGCAGGCAAAAACTCTAACGAACTACACCCCTATGTAGCCTGGACTCCCCTGAGTCTGTAGCAAAAATAATCACTGAAAATGGTCAAATGAATTGATTGATACGGCTGGCCAAAGTTTGAATTTTATACAAGATGCTCTTTGGGAGAGGCGGCTACCTACCCGAAATATTTTAAGTCCTAAACCCCTCTCTAAACCCTCTAGTACTGAGGTACTGACCAATCATAGGACTGTACCGCACAATAAAGTATAGGTGCCAGTGTACTTTCTATACGGATAGTGTACGACGTCCCCATTATGCGACATTTGTCACATCTGAATTTGTTGACTTCCGTTCCGGAGAATCCGTAAACCTCTATGATGTTGCCACGTGTCATCCGGAGTGGCGGAGTCCGAAAACCGCCAAATTATCCTTTCCGCGAAGCCGACGCTAACCACGGCCGTCCGATTGATATCGGTATTTAATACGGACCGTCAAAACAAATTTTCGTACTATTTGTTTGGTCCGATACTAATAGTACAACTGTTTCTATGTCCAATAAATTGTAATCTGGTTAAATGGAAAATCCTACGTGTACATGTTTATATACATATCAAACCCAATATACCTTAGCACTAGTCTTAGGCTAAACCGAC
Organism: Zygnema cylindricum; assembly: GCA_037447655.1. Taxonomy (NCBI): domain Eukaryota; kingdom Viridiplantae; phylum Streptophyta; class Zygnematophyceae; order Zygnematales; family Zygnemataceae; genus Zygnema; species Zygnema cylindricum. The sequence goes on along the minus strand of JBBHKE010002227.1, from coordinate 267,535 downwards.
AAAGCTACCGGCTACGGGTGACTTGACGGACGGCAGGTACCACGATCAATTCCTGGGTGCGTCAAGTACCTTTTGGTACATCTACCTAAATCAACCCATGTCTTCTCTAGTGAGCTTAGGCAGCCATGACTCTAGCTCCCAATCCAGCCTTTAGTGACTACGACAAGTGTGGGGGGGTTAGAGAAGGGAGTTAGAGGCAGACTTCCTCTGCTTTTTTCTATCCTACTAGACCTAAAAAATACTCAAATATCAACAACATTAAGGTAGTGGTGAGATAATCATTACTGTACCATGAGCTATTGTAGTGAATTTATCTACAACTAATGATTATCACTAATTCAATCCAATCGAATGTTTCAAACACACTCTCTTAGTTAATGTTAATGACACTATTTATGAGCGATAACATTTAAATGTCTAAAGTTATTTTATGAAGTAATCGATGGGAAGGGTACTTAACACAATTACATTGCCCATAGTTGTTTGATTAACACTAATTTGGTTGCTACTTTTTTTGAACAAGATAAAGAAAATAGGAGTGAATTACAATTGACCTCTCTTTTTGGACTAAATGAGTATTATACAATTTTATTTCACATTAACTGTAATAAATCCTTAAAGCTAATTCACGACGGGCAGTGAACTGTTAGACAAATTAACATACAACGTGAAGGTTTACGTTATATACACCTATGTCTGTCGACGTCACATGGAAAATCAGCTTTCAAACAATCGGGCAACATCCTAAAAGTCAAAAGACAAACGCTACGATAGAAAACAAAATCACTGAAGCGTTTGAACACAACAGACCTACATTCAGTTTTTTTGTAAGGATTACTTGATACTAGGTATCTTGTAGGTGGGGCACTTACGGCGAATTTTGCATGTTGAAGAGAGGTGCGGCAGGTCCCCCACCCCGAGCCGCGCATATTTGAAACATACCCTGTACTGTACTGTACTCTGTGAATCGCTATTAGCGTTAATGTTTTTTTTGTCTCTTAAAACATCTTTTCCCCGTACACTATATTCGGATTGTGGATCTAACGGTGGGGATTGAAAGGTAAGGTTTTCAGCTTCCGATTGGCGGTCTCAAATTGGAAATTGGACAAGTGTGTACGTAGATGTTTTAAGAGACGAAAAAACTATCAACATTAATAGCGATACACGGTTATAGCTTTCTTATGACGGTCGACTTGCATAACCGCGACAAAATTTTAATCGGTTGATTATCTTTTTTGACTTCCGTTTGAATCGGCGGCCTTCTCGAAGCTTCGGCCATGGCTTCCTGCTAGGGTTTTTCGACCTTCCCGTCGTCTATCCGGCGTCAAATTTGGCGTGCGGATACTTTTCGGAACGTATTTTTCAAGTCCTTTCTTCTGATAGACAAATCAGCTCCATCCGCTCTTTCGTCTTTCACTAATCGGAGTCATCAATTTCGGCCGTTTTCCTCTTTCATTTCTGTGGCCATTTCTTGCAAACAATATCGCCTAAATTGGCGTGCCATTAGCCAACGATAGGAGTTTTCGCAGTTACTACCTTTTTTTTCGTCATACTCAGTTCGATTTGAGGGGAATTAATTCTTAGTCACTTCCTCCTGCAGTTTTTTGACTATATCTTCGTATATCTGGCGCCAAAAAGTATTTTTCAGAACCTTTATTTTTGTGGACAAGCTAGCTGCATCCGTTTCCTTCATCTTTTTCATAATCGGCTCTGCCGCCTTTGGCCAATTTCCTACAAAAAACAAAAAAAAATTGGCCGGCGATCTTTTACAACCTTCGACCATGGCTTTATGCTAGAGTTTCCTGATCTCCCCTTCTTGTATACGGCGCAAAATTTGGCGCGTTAATACTCTTCGGAATTTGCTCTACAGAAATCAACCACGACTTTTTCCGATTATTATTCTTTTGTTGCTCAAGAGGCTTCTTTTTTTTCCACTTTTCTTTCACCTCCTCGGATCCACCGAGGGGACCATACCGAGCACATCCTGCACTGCCACCAGGCGTGCAACAGCACAAGTGATCGCCATCCACTGACTCCCACTCTTATGGCCCCTCACAAGCGGCGGGCGTCACGATCCCCGTCGCCGTCTTCTTCGGATCATGTTCGACCACGGTTGAATAACTCAGATGAGACCCTTAACCTTGACCCTCCGTCACTTACCTCCCAGAGTACCACTCCCCCACTTCCCACTGTACAATTACCCCCACACACGGTTCCCTACACCATTCCTAACCCTTGCACACATCCCCCTGAGGGCACGCAACCAATACTTTCTACAAAACCTATTCCATCCCAATCTTTAAGCAACGAGCCTCCCCCTCTCATTGGTGCCCCTTACCGTCCACCCCACTTTCAGGAGCTTTTTCAACCAACGCATTCCACCCCTCTTTCACCACCACCTTCGGAGCATTCTCAGCCAATGCATTCCATCCCTCTTTCACAACCACCTTCATTACCTCCATCGTCAAGTTTTGGTTCACCGAGGGTACCCTGTCCTCATTGAGGAAGGTTATATGTGGCGGGTGGCGGTTTGTCGAGGCATTTGAAGTCATGTCCTCTTACTCCTAAGGGTATCCCGCCCCCGGATAAGGGCCACCCTTCTCCACCAATTGTTCGTCAACAACCATCTCCGACTGATTGACAATATGTTCGTCGCCTCGACGTTCTTGGGTGTTACCATTTGGGCTATCCACGCCCTCGATTGTACACTCGTATCCCGAGCAATCTTCGTGATTCTGTCCAAGCGGCTCTTCGACTACCTTTAGCCTTATTGGCTGAAGACATCGCCAACGACGCGGCGTGGCACTTACTCCTTTTGTTTCCTCTTTGGGTTTTGGTTTTGCCTTCAAGGGGGGGTGCCAGCGGAGCTCGTGAGACAAAATCTCGTTGCCAACGATTTTTGAGGGGGGAGTCATTGCAACAAGAGCACACGGATCGTGCCATAGGTCTTTCCATGTCCCCTCCCAAGCGTCATGCCCCATTACCAGGCTCCACGGCGAGACTACACCGGGCTGTCCATCTTGGTCGTTCTGTAGAGTTTTCTCGAGCTGCTCGTGCTCTTAGACCTTTCACCCCATCTTCGTCTTCAGAGGCAACGGTTGAAGCTTTACGTTTGCTCCATCCTCCTGCCCGTGACGAGCTCCTTCCTTTCGTTGAGGTGTATGATCCACTCGAGTCTTTTGACTTGGAGCGAGAAGCTTTTATAAAAGCTTTGATTCCGTCTCCTCATCTTTCAGCTGGAGGCCCATCTGGCATGGTTTACGAGCTCTTGCGGGATGTATTTTTCCCCTAAGACCCCTTCTCAGGGTTTTGACCTTCTTTTTAAAGTGGCTTCTGGGGTGGCTCGGGGGCACGTCCCTCATCATGTTGTACCTCTTCTCTCTGAGGCACGTCTTGTAGCTGTTTCGAAACCTGCCAGCGGCATTCGCCCTATTGCTATTGGAGAAGTTTTGTACCGTTTGGTGGCTCGTGCGATGTGTATTCAACTTCAAGGAGCCTTCCATGACCATTTTACACCGCATCAGTTTGGAGTTGCTACTAGGGGGGGGTGTGAGGTTGTTGTTCATGGCCTTCTTGCTCTTCTGCATCTCCATCCAGATTGGGTGGTCCTTCAAGTGGATGTTGCCAACGCATTTAACACAGTCAATCGTAATGCTATCTTTCGAGAATTAAGGCATGCACCATCGCCGATTAACCTGATTTTCCCTTTTGTGCGTGCCTTTTATTCTCGTCCAAGCCCCCTCATCTTTCTTCTAGGCGGTCCGTTTGGTGATGTTGCCACCTTAGAATCTGCGACTGGCACTCGCCAGGGTGATCCTTTGGGGGCACCCCTTTTTGCGTTGGCTCACCTTCAAGCATTACGTGACTCTGCTGCGGCTTTTCCAGGTTGTTTATTCCCTTCAATTGCGGATGATACGCATATTGTCGGGCTCCGGGACCAAGTTCTGTCTGCCTTCGCCCATTTTGCAGAGCAACTTTCTAAGATCGGCTTATCAATTAAGCCATCTAAATGTGTGGCGTGGTGCCCCCAAGGCTTACCTTCCGACTACCCTGTCCCTATGGGTTTTCCAATTCCGTCTTCGACGGAGGGAATTAAAGCTTTAGGATCCCCTATCGGAACCCCATCCTTTGTTAACCAAGTTGTTACTGATGCTTTGTTAGAGGACCTCTCCCACTCTGATGACCTTCCTAAGCTCTCTGACTCCCAAGAGGCTTTCGCAATCCTCACCCGTTGTTTTGCTCAACGTCCGTTATATCTCGCCGGGACAGTCCCACCAACGGCTCCGTTTTTGTCTTCTTTGAAGACTTTGACGAAAAACTTTTTAGCGTGCTTCACCACATTGTTGGGCATGGGATTTTTGATCGGCCGGAGGGCTCGTTTGCCCGCCAACAAGCAAGTCTCCCTATTTCTAATGGCGACTTAGGTTTGATTCCTGTGGCTAGCGTTGCTCCGGCGGCCTATTTGGGTAGTTGGGCTTTGGTGGCACCTTCCATCACCTCTCGCTTTATCGTCGATGGCGTTCCAATTCTAGCTCAGGCGGTCCCTAAGGTGGAGGAAAAGCTTTTTCCTTTTCATGAGACCCTTCTCTCTGCGCGTGCACTGCTCCCGCCTAATGCACGAAACCAGGTTCCACCTTTTCCAACTCTTATTTCCGACAACAACTTCCATCTCCAACAGCGCATAACTGAGCAATTGGCAGTCGGTGAATTCCATAACCTTTTGAACGCGCTACCTTCCGCTCAATCGCGGGCTCGACTGCGTTCGTGTTCTGGACCAGGGGTTGGTGCGTGGTTGCAAGCCACGCCGGTTTTTTCAACACTTCGTTTGACTTCGGATCAGTTCACATCTGCCCTACGTCTACGCTTGGGTTTGCCTCACCCTGCTCTTCTTGGGCGACCCCTTTGTGTTTGTAGTCACCCTATCGACCCAGACGGGATTCATCTACTACGTTGCTCCAGGGGCGGTGAACGTACTGTTGCGCATGATTTGGTTCGCGAATCAATTGCTGCAATTGGCACTGAAGCAGGTTACACCGTGAGGCGCGAAGTTTCTCATGTTCTACCTCCTCGCTCCCAGTCTAACGGCCTTCGAAGTCCTCGGGTTGACTTGGTTTTCCTCCATGGGGCTGGGAGGACTTTGGGTGATGTCGTACTCACGGATCCGACTGGGACCCACGTTTCTTCTCGCGTGGCGGTGCATACAGGCGTGGCGGCTCAGGACGCAGCAACTTCTAAGGAAAAGGATTACGCTCACCGAGACCCGGCGGACCAATTTGTGCTATTTGCTGCGGAAATTTTTGGTACTTTGGACAAGTCTTTTGATGATTTCCTTCGTAACTGTGCAAAGAAGACATCTGATTTTCGGGGCTCCGGGAGCCCTCCCCCGAGCCTTCTTGTTGCTTTTTACCGTCAACGGGTATCAGTAGCTCTTCAACGAGCGCAAGCTGCGGCCCTTCTACGGCGGAGCACGGTGGCGGATGACAGGCGCGGCCTCCCAGATCTTCCACCACGAGATCCAATCCACATCCACGATCTTCGAGGTGTGGGGTTTAGTTGGTTAGGGTTGTGTAGTCAACTTGTATAGTGTCATCTTTAGTAAATTTGTTTGTTTTTGGCAGTTTTTCTAGTTTGATTTGGTGTTTTCACATGTTTTCTTTTCCTTAGTTTCCTTTGGCTATTTTTTAGCACTAAGCGTTTTTTTCCCCTTTTTTGAAACCCTTTGTACTTTGATGGTTTTTTCCATCGCACTTTTTGAAATAAAGCTTCTTTACTTCGTTACAAGTACAGTAACTGTTTATATATTAACCCAGGGTGGCGTTCTATCAGGATTTTTTGTAATTGTACGGCCAACAATACAGGATGCTACATTTTGAACGATGTTCTTTCGCGCAGGGTCTGTAATCCATGTGCTGAGAAATGAGTGGTACCACGTAAGATAAGATCGTATATTTAGAATCGTCAAATGTTATTTACACCGGCCAACTTCAACTCGAAATCTTCATTTGCATACCATGTCCGTGCGGATCAAGGCGTCGTACGACACAAATCTTTGCAAACGCTTGTCAGATGCCATCTCATTTTTTTTTATAATTTATGCTTTTCGCGTGACGAATGAGCGCTTCCACAAATAGTGTGATGAATGGCCAATAACAAAAATAGCACGATGAAAGTTTGTTACGAGATTACTATTGTGATTTCGGCTGGATTTTTTAATGTATACATCATGTGCTAAGTTTTTTTATTTCCGTTGGTTGCAGCCTTGACACATTTGTTCACTATCCAATGTGTCGCGGCTAATTTTTTTTATGTAAATGGTGATGTACCTCCTCGAGGTACATCACCATTTTTGACATCACCATTTACATAAACTTTGGAAAGCGAATGCTTCGCGAAAAAACATCCAACGGTCATTGTTACCTCCCAGACCTTTGGAAAATGTTGGAAAGATTCTTTGTAATGTTTTTCGCGTATAAAAACAAAATAAAAAGTACAACATAGTACGGAAAGGTCAAAATTTTTGTAAACAACCTCACTTTTCGTTTGATGGAACGCCACCCCTTCAATGGTACTAAAGTTTGTAGTGATGTAAATTGTTATTATTTATAAAAAAGGTTGACGTAGGCGTTTGAAATATGTTTTCGCTTATCATTTCGCATTTTACTTCTGTGTGGCTGTCGCACTCTCGACAACGAAAGCATGGGTTCTTAGGGTATTTTCGCATGTGCTAAAGTTACAGTTATTTTCTGTCGTTTTCCACCATAACTTAAAAAAAAAACGAGAAAATCCGCAACCGTACAAAAAAATAGAAAATACCACCGTACAAGTTGCGTTACCCTGAAACTTTATACGTACAGTAGTTTGTCGTCTATCGCGATAGAATTTGTTGTTTAGCGCATTTCGACCTACTTTCGCGTCCTTTCAACACATGTTTAAACTTTACATCAAATCACCTCGCGAGGTGATTTGAAATAAAGTCCAATAAAGTGAGCGAATAGGCAGACACTGTCGCACATGTTTGAAGATTTTTACAATTTTTGTGCTCGGATTAACAAAAGAAAAACACACTTCATGTTTCCAGCCTATGCGTATTGTTTTGCGTGCGCTGATTCGTACAAGGGCCGTCTCTCTTAAAAACACGTGTCTTCACACACACGTTGTATAAAAAATATTGGCCACCTGTCGACAAGTGGGAAGACGATAAACCATAGTTCAAAAGTAGGTGAAAGTAGGTTTATATAATATGCATGTTGTACACAAAACATACAATATGGCTTTAAAACCCATATTGTATTCGTCACAAAATGAAATATAGTAGTAATAGGGTTGTGTGGCACATCAATCTGCAATTCTGTGGTCTCCATTGACCCACAGAATGAGCAGCCTATGTAAAGCCTCTAGGATAATATTTGCCCCTTCTACTTTCCCGCTGAATAAGCGCCGCCGAGGCACACAAATATTCTGACCACTCTCGCCCTTGTGAGGACAAGATTCCCCTGAGTCAAACGCAAAAAGAATCACTGAATTTGCTCCCCTGAGCAATAAGTTATGGCTGGTCAAAGATGACCTTTATTGTTACAAGCTCTCTTAGAGAGAGGTACCTAAATTTCACTAAGTCCTGGTCTGCCTACTTACGACTGCCTACTACTAAACCCTAGTCCAATAGAAAAACTATATAGTACAAGAAGGTACGTTAGGCGATGTACATATTGTATGGCTATTGTACGACATGGCTTTCAAAGTGACGCTTGTTATAACGGGAGCCATGGTTCCTCCTCCCATCTTCTCCGGTATCCAATAGTATGGTGCCACGTGGCGTCGCGTGACGCTATTCCAAAGGCCGCCGAAAGTTTATTGCGGGTGGCGGCTGCAATTGTGGCCGTCTGATCATTTGTATTTATGCGGCTTCGATTCGCTTCCATGCATGAATCGATTAATGCGTGTTTTCGTTAGTCTGCTGTAAATTAGTCTGCTGAACAAATATATGAATATGCGTGAAACGTAACGCGTATATCACGCGTATATCGTTTCGCTAGTGTCTTAATGGATAAGGCTTAGGTCTAAATAGTAGTATGTAGACCTAGGTTCAAATCCGGCCAGAGTCAACATTTTGCTACAAATAGTAAAATATTTTCTATTTCAATCTGCCTCCTTCTATATGACGCGGCAGCCATGGCGTGCCTTTGGTTCTCTCTTTCTCTCTCTTTACATTCTATCTAAAATATAGAAGTGAACTATTAATCACCTTTTTTCAACACGATCAATAGAGAATTAAACGTCATGTCTTAAATTTGAAAAACTTTCGGACAAATTTTTATTTTTTATGGGAATTTTGAGGTATTTTTTATATAAACCGTCAGAATTTGACGATCGGACGACCACTGATCAAAGTAGCGATCTAAAAAGATCACATGAAAAGCCAATAACACAACTTACGATAAGACTGACGTGCGCGTTTTTTGTTCAGGTTTTTTTTCCCGCTGAATGTTATCCTACGCCGTGTTTTTTGCTAAAAAAGTTCGTCCGGCGGCGTGCGCTGTACTATGATGATACGTCAAATTTGTACGTGCGTATAAGAGTGTATATAACACACACACATACAGTATGCTTACTCTACGCGAGTTTTGTGCCAAGTTTTGTGCGCCCACCAAAGGCCTACCATTAAAACGCCCACTTTTGAAGCATGCGATTAATCATAAACGAAAACGCAACTGTTGTGCGACAGCGAAAGGTACTTTAGGGTTTCGACACGTCGATAATGTGGCGAATGGACATTACGATGTCACAAAAATTGTACACCGTGCGGAGAAACTCCTCAAATTGAAGGCGAGTGGAAGTTTCGCCTCGATTTATGTACCACTTCATCTGTCACAATTATTCGTACACGTCTACGTAAGTTAGTTTTTTAAGTGACAAGTTATTTGCGTTTACATCCGAATGCTCTAAAAGCTGTACGGAGAATCTTCGCTAATAAACAAAGTACTGTAGCAAGACTAAGGGTACGTCCCCATGTAATCGATACTTTGATAAAGTATTTTGGATTGTAGTAAAGATTCTCCGTACTACTTTGAAGAGCGTCCCTATGTGCGAAAATGAAATCGGAACTTTGAAATGTGACGGTTGTAGACGTAGGTACAACTTGTGACGATTGAAGGCGACTACGAAACTTCCGATGATTAGTGACGCCAACAAAAACAACGACAATGGTAGACGTCTAGATATTTGTGAAATCGTAGATGTTTAGGGTTTGGTGATATTGTGACATCACGCTCACTTGTGACAACGTCGATGTCACTGATTCAATAACTTTCTGCCATGGTTTTCCGATTTCGTTTTTTATACTTTTCTCGCTCGACTTGCCATTAAAAAAAAACCTAAAAAATGTCAAAAATAATATTTTTAAAATATCTTTCATTTTATACCAATATTGTCGTCTCTCATTCTAAAAAGTGTAAGATAAAAGCGATTGTGTGAGAGGGAGAGAGGCGACGACGGCGCAAAATTTTGCAAAGGACCCCATGAATGAAAGTGGAGGTCCGAGACCCATGCAGATTTTTTTCCGTACATGCCCGTGACGGACACGGAGGAAAATAGCGAGGACTCTCCCTCGTCATAAAATTTGGACACTCTTGTGGCGCGTGTGGTTCGTTTTTCATTCGCTGTTTGTGCGGTACTTGAACTAAAATCACCCCCTCGAGGTGATTTTGGATGAAGTTTTTCTTTGGGCTGGATTCTCTTGCCCGGGGGTCGAAAAGGGGAAAACGCCAAAATGCGGTCACATGACGACAAACACGCCGTACATCCAAAGCATGAATTGACGTTCACTCTACTTTGGTAAAAATGATTTTCTCGTACGGCTAAAGTTTTTGTCAAAGTTCCCCGAATTTTAGGGCAAAAAGACAGAGAAAAGTAGATACTTTAATACATGGGGACGTACCCTAAGTTTTGGTTACATGCGAAAACACCTTTACCCCTGGCTTTGTTTTAGCGTGTTACTTGGATTATTGTATTTTACGTCACTGTTACACTCACATCAACGGGCTTACAAAGAAGTGCAGAAGAAAATGTACCGTCGATTCACAGCGCTCAATGTTCTATGGACTGCCTCGATTTAATGGCATATGTATTTGCTGGGCAGCTTGACCCTCTCAGTTCTGTCACCAAAAAAATGTTGATAGCCGCCGGCAGAAACTTACAAGCTGCAATCAAATAGCATGTGCACATGATTCTGGACCACAAATATAACCCGCCTTAACCTGCCTACACTCTGGTTAGCAAGGGAAGAACTGACATAGACACTAATCTAGAATATTTTATTATGTTCCTTAATATCCTGCATTGTCTCTGAGTCTACGATATCAAATAGCGAGACATCTGCATACTTGTCCGTATCATCACCTTCTGGTATCAGATGAGAGGAGCGTGTATTGTGCGAGAGGGCTGGTTATCTTCTCATAAAGTTACTCTTATGGAGGCTTTAGAAGGAACAGAATACAAGTTGAAGCCCTCCAAAATAACTCCCGTAAGATAGATGATGCAAGCAATTCGGACAAGATGTTAAGGTTGCGAATTCTAAAACGTTGAAAGCTGCAATTTTTTTTTTCAGGATTATCCTTTTCCATTTTCAGCTGAGCGTATTATATGTTTCTTCTGAGTGAAGACAGCGTTGGAATTGTAGAACAGGCTTAACGAACGTAGTAGATAGAATGCCCTCAATAAAACCTCCCGAAGTTGAACATGAGACAAGGAAGATTTCGGAGGTATTCTCATTGAAATACTCTTCTATTGGTCGGGAGAGCGTGTTATGTGCGAGGAGAGTAGACTATGGTCTTCCACTACTATGCCTGTTCATACGTCTACAGAGCGATAAACTATAGCATCTGAGTCTCTGTTACGTCCTATAATTCCTTGTATTATTTTATAAGATCTAATCACAGATACAGTCAAGAAGGGAACGAT
>JBBHKE010002227.1:226484-256569 GCA_037447655.1 Zygnema cylindricum | reverse complement strand
ACGCTTAAAACTTTGTGAGTAATTGTTGTAGATAGTGATAGTTTTAAACAATTGTTGAATGTTTTTATTGTTTAAAAAAAAACAACACTTATCCACGCGGTTAACGAACACAACAAATGCAACAAATTTCATTAAAACACCTATGCATAACGATTCTGCATGTATTATTTACTTATGCGTAAGGATTACCAAAGAAGTTTCTAAATTCACTTTTAAGGCAAATGACATTTATCTCAAATATACTTTACCTTATATTTTCTTACATGATGAAAATCAATTCCTTGTGTCGAAATGTACATTTTTGTAAGTTGTTAACAAATTTTGATAGTGATAGATGTTGTTAATGAGTGTTTCAAAATTCGCACCTATGCGTCTCATATACCTTTATTTACACGCGATATATTTATGTTGCTCTCGGTATCGCATCTCATCTATGGGAACTCTTAATAAAGTTTCATATAACTGCACGCTTATTGCTTAGCGTAACTCTTAATTTAATTTCGTATTATTGCACTACTTAATGCATAGTATGTTGTAATAAACCGTTGAAAACACTTTGTCGTCCGAAAGTCCTTTGTCCACGATTAACACAACATTTACAATTTTGGTTCTTCACACCTAAAGTTTATTAATCTAATAATACAAATCAATGACGAAATATAACTTTTGTAACATTTAAAGTATGTTATTTCAAATTGTTGAAATAATTACCAACATAAAGCATAGAACGCCCTTGCCTATAGTCACCAAAACCGAACAACAATATGATTTAAAACCCTATTTATGGTTTATTAGGTTACTACAACTCGTAAAATTATTTTATATATTTGCGCCTATTTATACTATTTGTAAAATCAAACAATAATCAACACTTCATGTTGTAAAGGTTGTTGTTCGCACTCTACAGATCGTATTCATGACCTAGTGTGTTAGTCCTAATTATGGCTTGTATGTCAACGCATACAATTTTTTATTAATTAATGTAATGTTCGTTTTATTAATTGCAATAATTACCCATAAATGTCACAATCACCGTTTTTTACCCTCGACAAAATGCATTGGATTTGTGTGGTATAATGTTTAAGAGTAATAGTTGATTGTAGATTAGTTTGTGGTATAGTTTTGTAGTAATTGTTGTATATCTACTGAATGTTTATAAAAATAACTTTGTTAACAGCGAACAGAGCATATCGTCTTTAATATTTTTTAAGTGTACATTTGTTTAACCACCAGTATACACGTGAAACAACAAGATTAATAACTTGAAATGATGTTTTGATAACTTTGTTATTTTACCACGATGTATACACAAATTATTACAAGTGTATAACAGTCAAAACCCTTCAAACATAACATACCATATTCTATGTTTAACCCTTCAAACTTACTGATAATTAAGTAGTGTTTATAGTTAACAATTATTTTTTGTAGTGCGTACAATACTACAATATCATCATATAATTGTTGTAAACATACGCGATAACTTCCTCCAAGTAAAAATACCCAATTGCGTGCCTACTGTTATAACGTACCCTCTACGAAGTGCTATAAAACAAAAATGTTTTAGACGACGTAATAAGCTTTCTATTTCACACATGTCACTCACCCATTTTGTTTTAATGTGTAATACCGCGCACGTTTATTATAATAATTAAAAATAGGGGTTTTTTACACATTACAACCTGAAATAAAGAAATCACTATTATAGCGTATGTTTTTAGTAACTTGATTGAAGGTGTACTTAATTATGCATTATTAGTGTACGCACCACGTATGCATTGTTGTCATCTTGTGCGTTCCACCTAACCTTTGACAATCACTATATACAAGGTATTTACAAATAGGGACTTGCTATTGCATTAAGGTAGTGGTAAGATAATCGTTATTCTACCATGAGCTATTGTAGTTAGTTAATCTTTAAGTAATGAACATCACTAATTCAATCCAATCGAATGTTTCAAACACACTCTCTTAATTGATGTTAATGACACTATTTATGAGAGATAACATTTAAATGTTTAAAGTTATTTTTTGAAGTAATCAATGGGAAGGGTACTTAACACAATTACATTGCCCATAGTTGTTAGATTAACACTAATTCGGTTACTACTTTTTTTGACCAAGATAAAAAAAATAGGAGTGAATTACAATTGACCTCTCTTTTTTGCCTAAACGACTATTATACATTTTAATTTCACATTAACGGTAATAAATCCTTAAAGCTAATTCACGATGGGCAGTGTACTGTTAGACAATTTAACATACAACGTGAAGGTTTACGTTATATAGACCCACGTCTGTCGACGTCAGATGGCAAATCAGCTTTCAAATAGTCGGGCAACATCTTAAAAGTCAAAAGACAAACGTTACGGTAGAAAACAAAATCACTGAAGCGTTTGAACACAACAGACCTGCGTTCATTTTTTTTGTTTGGAGGGTAGGGGACTTACGACGAATTTCGCATGTTGAAGAGGTGTGCGGCCCGAGCCGCGCATGTTCGAAACACACCCTGTACTATACACCGCGAATCGTTATTAGCGTCTAAGGTTTTTTCGCCACATCGAACATATTTTCTCCGTACACACTTGTCGGATTGTGGACCTGACGGTCGCGATTGAAAGGTGAGATTCTCAGCTTCCGATTGGCGGTCTCAAATTGGAAATCCGACAAGTGTGTACGGATAAAAGATGTTTTAAGTGGCGAAAAAAACCTTGACGCTAATAACGATTCGCGGTGTACTGTACACCGCCAATCGCTACTGTAGTAGAGTAAATAACGCTAATTCGGTGCCCTTTAAAAAAAAAAACCTGAAATAGAATCCATAATTATATTTTTTCCTTTACGCCTTTTAGGGTTCTTTTTTTAATTAGTGTTAATAACGGAAGTACACCGCAATGTTTATAGTGTGGTGTACGGACAATTTTTCCCCTATCAAAATGTACTTTTTGAAATACAAATGTACAAAAATTCATTTAATGTAATTGCGCACGCATGTGAATGTGCAATGGGAAAAGAGACGCAAAATCGAATATTCAGATTTTGGCGTACGAATTGTCAGATTTTGTACGGTTACATGTATTGATGTAGACATCAAACGGGGGGTATTTATTATTCGGAAAAACACAAATTAGAGTTAGTGATTAACTAGTATATATGTTTTTTTTTCCCAATTAGCATTTATAACACTATTTTTTTTTACGCTATTTATTCCTTTACTCTAATAGCGATTGGCAGTGTACTGTACACCGTGAATCGCTATTAGTGTTAATGTTTTTTTTGTCTCTTAAAACATATTTTCCCCGTACATTCTTGTCGGATTGTGGATCTAACGGTGGCGATCGAAAGGTAAGGTTATCAACTTCCGATTGGCGGTCTCAAATTGGAAATTGGACAAGTGTGTACGGAGAAAATCTGTTTTAAGAGACGAAAATATTATTAACATTAATAGCGATACACGGTTGTAACTTTCTTATGGCGGTCGACTTGCATAACCGCGACAAAATTTTAATCGGTTGATTAATGTTTTTGGGTTACAAGTAACAGTTGTGCTGTAATAAGAGCAGAGCACCGGTTTCACACGATGGCTTTTCGGCGTGACGTGTTCTTCTTTAGCACATCTGCTAAAGCAACCTACAACTGGACGTGTTACTTTTTGCTTTTCGTCCAAAAAGATCTTGTTTTTGTAACTACGTGGAAGAAGAGCACCGAAAACAACAGCGAACTACAAGAAAGAAGAACGTGCTACGTGCGTAGGCGCACCTCTCGTTGGCGCGGCCTTTGTCGCTTCGTGCTTTGCTTGCGCCACAAGCTTGCTACTTCTATATTTACTTAATGGTGTTAAAATTTGTATTTATGTAAATTGTTACTATTTGTTCAAAGATTGACGTAGGCGTTTGAAATACGTTTACGACTCTGCGCTTACCATTTCAAATTTTACTTCTGTATGGCAATCGCACTCTCGGCAACGAATGCATGTGCTCTTACCCCTGGCTTTGTTTTTGCGTGTTAGGGCACTTTCTCATGTAACCGAAACTTTAATCTTGTAACTTTGTTTATAGCGAAGATTCTTTGTACAGCTTTCAGAGCATTCCGATGTAAGCGCAAATAACTTGTTACTTCAAAAAGTGACAAGCGTATACATGTAACGAAACATGTGACAAATAAGCGGTACACAAAATGTTGCGAAACTTCCACTCTGCTTCAATTTAAATTGTCCACCCGCACGCTGAACAGTTTTTATCACTTCGCAATGTATGTACGCCGCATTGTCGACGTAGAGGCATTACAAATGTTTAGGGTTTGTGACATCATGACGTCACACACGTCACGCTCAAATATGACAGCGCCGACGTCACATATTATAAAACTTTCCGCCATGGTTTTCCGATTGTATTTTTTGTCTTTTCTCACTCTACTTGCCATCAAGATACGCCCAAAGATTGTCAAAATAAATTGTTTTTAGAGATCTTTCATTTAATACCATTATTGATGTTTTTCGTTGCAAGAATTGTGAGATAGACGTGGTAGTGGGAGAGGGAGAGAGAGAGGGGCGCTTTCACGGACTTCACTTTTGCGAAATGGCGTCAGTTGGTCGAGACCCCTCCACGACCACTGTACGGAAAAAACGTACGGAAAAAGTCACGCACGGTCGGAAACGTGCAGTGGGTTTTTTTTTTGGTACTTCGCGCACAAAAAATGTCAAAAAAAATCGACACGTGCGACAGCATCTGCCTTTTCGCTCACCTCATGGAACTATATTTAAAATCACCTCGCGAGGTGATTTTATATAAAGTTTGAAGATGAGCTGAAAGGACGCGAAAGTGGCTGGAAACGCGCTAGAAGACAAACTGCATCGCGCTAAACGACAAACTGCAGTACATATAAAGTTTTAAGGTAACGCAACTTGTACGGTAGTATTTTCAATTTTTTGGTACGGCTGCAGATTTTCTCGTTTTTTTCCAAGTTATAGAGGAAAACGACATAATATAACTGTAACTTTAGCACATGGGAAAGTGCCCTTACTTGGATTATTGTCTTGTACGTCACTGTTACACTCACACCAACGGGCTTACAAAGAAGTGCAGAAGAAAATGTACCGTCGATCCACAGCGCTCAATGTTATATGGACGGCCTCGATTTATTGGCATATGTATTTGCTGGGCAGCTTGACCCTCTGAGTTCTGTCACCAAAAAATTGTTTATAGCCGCCGGCAGAAACTTACAAGCTGCAATCAAATAGCATGTGCACATGATTCTGGACCACAAATACAACCCGCCTTAACCTGCCTACACTCTGGTTAGCAAGGGAAGAACTGACATGGACACTAATCTATAAAATTTTATTATGTTCCTTAATATCCTGCATTGTCTCTGAGTCTACGATATCAAATAGCGAGACATCTGCATACTTGTCCATATCATCACCTTCTGGTATCAGATGAGAGGAGCGTGTATTGTGCGAGAGGGCTGGCTATCTTCTCATAAAGTTACTCTTATGGAGGCTTTAGAAGGAACAGAATACAAGTTGAAGCCCTCCAAAATAACTCCTGTAAGATAGATGATGCAAGCAATTCGGACAGCTTTTATATTTTTTGTTGAGTTCAAACCTTTTAGTTATCACAGATGTTAAGGTTGCGAATTCCAAAACGTTGAAAGCTGCAATTTTTTTTTTTCAGGATTATCCTTTTCCATTTTCAGCTGAGCGTATTATATGTTTCTTCTGAGTGAAGACACACAGAGCTAGCAACAAACCACTGTGATTAGTTGAAACTTTCCACACCCGGCAGTGTTGAGTTTCAATACACCTTTCTCTGTTTGTAAACACATTTTGGTTATGTGCAGGATCTGATCTTCAATACTGTTGGAATTTCAGTCGCCTTCCTTATCATTGACCGGTGGAATAGTGGAACACCGAGCATTATCAGAGAAAGGTAAACAATAAGAATTATGCATGTCTCTGGCCCTTCCTACTAAAAATTACCTATGTAAGATTTCATTCTAAACTGTATCCCTTATCGTACCTCGCTTCACTTGGACGAACTCCTCACACACAAACGATTAACTTTGCAGAGCACAGAAGATGACCTCAAGTTTTCGCCACTCTTATGTGATGATTCTTTTGCCCGACGAAGAAACGAACAAGGAATTCATCGCACAATACTTCAGGTTTTGATCTTCCATAACAGAATTAAAATTCAGGGTGAAATTAGAGGCATGCTAATTCCTCGTTCTTTTAGAGGCATGCTTGTGGATGATAGTAGCCGCTATGATCACTTTAAACAAAGCTTTATAGGATTCTAAATAACATTGGCATGATGCATACTGTGAGTGCTGGTTTATATCAGCTTATGCCCTCAAGGTCCATATTCTTCATTTTTGAGTTATAGAATTGGAACCTGTGAAATATCAATATTCCAGATGCATTCAAAGCCGAGACCGCACAACTTTTTTCCAACTCGGCAATAGCTTCTATTAGCCAGCTTACTGGGGTGGGATGGTTCGGTGTGGGGGATATACCATGGAGGGAAAACTTGCAGCTTTCAGTTTAGCATTGGTAAACCACCCTTTATTCCTGTCCCCAGTTATTCTTCAATCTTTGAGAAAATGCTTCAGATGGTACACATGCATGCTGGTGAGTATCTAAAGCTTGTCAAATGTGAATGTCCATTTCAGTGACACATATGCCTACGCAACAATCTCCTTTTGCTCAGCTCATTTGTTTTTTTTCTGATTCGATTTTTTTTCCAACAATGATAATAATGATAGTGGTAATGACATTAGTGGCGATGACATAGATGTTGCCCCATGACCAATTATTGATGAGCACCAGTGAGTATGTTCTAATTATTTGGTATGGATGTACTACACTGCCTGGTTATCAGAATGCAAAATCCAAGGAACCGTTTCCCTCATTGAATTGGAGGTGAGTATTCTCTTGGGGTTATGGCTGGAGCTAAGTGCGAAAATTCAACCATGATCTTTAAACTGTATATCAGCTGCTTTTGCTTTATTTACTTTGTAATGAAAGCTCCACTTTGACATTCTCATTTTGGCCCCATATCTCAGCGCAAGCAGCTTGTTCAGTCTCCGGAAGCTGCCGTCTCCGCTCTTACAAAAATACCATTCATCGACTATGACGACGCCTTGACGGTAGGCCAGAAATTTATAATCTTTACAGCCAGAAAGGTCAAATGCAGTTATTTGGTGCATAGGCATGGGCCTCGCTTAACTGTCGATGTGGAGGTTGAGGAATTCAAAATAGGTGAATGCTTCAGAAATGTTGTCAAAATGCTAATGGAAACTTTTGCAACATCCACGGTGTTGAACAGAGGGGCGGTTCATAAGATGAATGGCTTCTTCATATCACCATTCTATAGGAATCCACCCCTGATGATGTTCTTGATGATGTTGTATGCAGCTTCTTGATGCATTTGGATCGATCGAGTCGGTATCCTCAGTAAGCCCAGAGGTGATAAATGAGAGAACAGGATTGCCCAGTTCCAAGGCAGAATCTATCTCAAATTTTTTTCGTGATGAGAAATACAATCAAATGCCCCGGCTGACTTGACATCCCAACTAAAGCCATCCGCTACTGCACCAACAGAAGCTTCAGGAAAGGAAGCAAATAGTCTGGCACCGAATGTAACTAATTTTTAGCAAGGAGAATGAAATATTTGGCTAAGGTGCATTCACTTTTTAGCTTAGCTTGCATGATAAGATTCTCAATAACTGCCTTTTAATTCCATATTTTTCTTGTCACCCGCAGAAGATTCAAAAAAGAATGCAAATAGTCTGACACAGTTGTAACTACTTTTTAGCAAAGAAAAAAAAAAATTTGTACAAGGTGCAATCAGGCTTCAACTTAGCTTGCATACTCAGTTTTAAAACCTGCTTTCCAAATCCAACTTGTTCTTGTCACTACACAGAAGCTTCAACAAATAAAGAAAATAATCTGGCAGCAATTATCTCTATTTTTCAACAAGGAGAATGACATATTTGTACAAGGGGTAATAAACTTAAGCGTGCATGATCAGCTTCAAAAGCTGCCTTATAAAGTTCCCGGTCTTTATTGTCACTAAATATGAACCTCATCTGTTAATCCTCTGGTTAGACCACAACTAAAACTACAAAGCTATGGTGATAGCATACTGGTTCTCCAAGAGGAAAACATAAAATGCGAAATTGCACACGACTCACAGTTGGCTTCCGGTTGAGCAAGCGATTGGCATTCTATAGTTGTCAAAAAAGTACACCTGCTAGTGCTCCAAATGAAAGACGTACTCTGTGAGAACTTGCATATGACTCAAATTGGTTTTCTGCTCAGTTTTAACTGGTACTGTGTGAACTGTGAGCATGCCGGTTGCCGAATCATAGGACCATCCGTGATCTGTAGTCACTGTGACCACAAGCAACATACGATGGTACTGTTTTAGAATTCTTATGCATATACTTGCTGACAGAATATTGTAGAAAATGGATCAGACATATGATAAAGCAGCTGTAGACAAGACCAGGGCACTCGACTGTCTTTTCTAAGAACATATTTCGAGAAGTCAATCATCTTTTGATATGACAGAAAAAGACATTCTCGTTAGAGGGAAGTTCACAGAAAATGGTAAAGAATAATCATGTGCTCAGTAACTCACTCTGTATGACGGCATTCTGCGTGTTACCCAGGAAGGCAGCTGCATCGGCCACACTAATAGTGGAATATGATTTGCACAGCAGGTCAAACATCCTCTTAGAGAAATTCTCTGTCACACAAGGCATTTGACATGTGTTTAGTAGGATGTAAAAAGAGTACTTCCATGATTACACTATTTAAAACGTTTTGAACCCTGCACAATTAAACTAAAAGACATGGAAACCCGCAGATAAACCTGATCCAGAGCCGGGAAACAGGCTAACATCTCAGCACAGCTTGACCACATATTTGAATATTCAATCTTGAACTAAAACCGCCCAACGACTAACCAGCTTCCCCTATGAACATCAAAATGGACAAAAGAACATCAAATGGACACAACTCAAACTTTCAGAATGAAACGATAATGACACACAATCCATAACCCTAAAAAAAATAAAAAATAAAATAAAAAAAGGAAAGAAAAACCGAGCATTTCCCCCCGATTCGTTTCCTCACCTGAGACGGCGGCGACAACTAACTGTACCGTGGGGCTCCAGGAATAACTCCTCAACGCCTCATATGTATTAGGTCGGTCGTGAAGCCACATGGCCTGTCCAATGCGCCATGAGGCCACCACCTCAGCGTCCTTCTGCTTCACGCGGAGAATGCTTCCACAAAGCGCGCCGCTATTCTGGCCATCGATACGTTGAGGGCGCTGCGAGGACAGGAACGACAGAAGTTCCTGGAGAAACCATTTGGGGAAACAAGGCAATACTCGTATGCTGCTGATAACCACAACGTTTGAGGATGCAGAGAGAAAGAGAGAGAGAGAGAGAGAGAGAGAGAGAGAGAGAGAGAGAGAGAGAGAGAGAGAGAGAGAGAGAGAGAGAGAGAGAGAGAGAGAGGAGAGAGAGAGAGAGAGAGAGAGAGAGAGAGAGAGAGAGAGAGAGAGAGAGAGAGAGAGAGAGAGAGAGAGAGAGAGAGAGAGAGAGAGAGAGAGAGAGAGAGAGAGAGAGAGAGAGAGGGAGAGAGCTGTCAGGAAAAACAGACATCAACAAGAAGCCGGAATATGCTGTAATGACAGTCTGTCACAATTCAACGTTCATACAAAAGGCTACGACTGTGGTTACTCGAGATGGAATAAAACAAAAAGGCTCTTTGTAAAAAAATGCAGGAATATGCAGGAGAAGACGTCTGTATAGATTATTACACTTGGCGCCGAAGTCATCAAAAAGTGACATTCCATGTTGGTAAAATTACAGTTACACTTTGGGCGATTTAGGTAGAAATTGAACTTCCTTGGTTGCTTAACACTCACAATATTTTTGACAAAAGATGTAAGAAGATTCAACAGCTCACTCTAACCCTACTAGATTGCTACAGGGCACAAGACCAGTCAACACATTCCACCAAAACCTTTGCTTTATAATGCATCAACTGACAATTCGACACCATACTATCTGAGGATTCAAAATCCTTCTTTACTGTAAATGCCGATCTCTTATAGACAAAACGAATCCTTCAATGACAATTTGAACTTTATGCAAAAAAAAGACTCGAATAGCAGCAGAAGTCTGCAAAAAACGTCCAATGTTCTTCACACAAAATGACCGCGCAGTGGATATGAACCAACATTTGCAAGTCCAAAACAATACTATTTTGTAGTTGACCAGAGTAGATTCAGGCTCTTACATGGGAAAGAGAGAAATCTATGAAGCAGGGTTTGGGTCATGTTTAAACAAATGAAACTAGTGACTTCATTCAGCAAAGTAGAGACCTCAACTAGAGGTTGAACTTCAATCTCCCCACTATTTCGCAAAAAAAATGGCACGGCACACAGCTGCCACACGATCTAAAATATGAATGCAACATGATATACAACATTTAAGGTCCACCTGCTAGACCTGCCTCCAAACGTTTTTCACAGTAGCAGTTAGTATGCCTATATTCCAAACCTCCGATAATGAGATGTGCGAATGATCTTCTACAGAGAAACAGCAGTCATGTCCTCAATGCATGGTTGAGAAACACACAGCAATGTTATCGAGAACATGACGTAACGAGGTCATTGACAAAATAAAATGTGCACTGGACCTTGGTGAAAACTCCTATATTCAACAAACCCATGGACTTGACATGTGTGCAGTGACATAAGCCCTTTACTCTTATGCAAAGCTAAAGATGGCTAGTGCTTCCTTTACAAATAGTACAGTGCTGAAATTTGCTAGGAGTCTTATACCATGCTAAGGACTACAGCAACAAAATAATAATTTCGCATGAAACAAACAGGTCCGGGTTTCCAGGCTTAGAATTGAACGTACAAGTCATTGTTATGCAAGTGGCCAAGGATATGAATGGTGTAGGGCCAATCAGGAGGAGTCACTCGACCATTGGCTGCGTTCTGCAGCACCAATTAGAATTTGTTAGAAAAGACAAATAACAGAACACTCGTAGGCTAACTATTGCATAACATCTAACAGAAACTGAAACAACAAATACCATAAAAATAAAATTCATCATTAGATAACAAAAAGAGCTCATCATTAGATAAAAATGGCTACTCGCATGAAAAACATCAGGCAAGACATTTCTAATGAATTCAGATATTCCCGTAACAGCATTCATGTCTTCGACGATTAACAGAAAAATCAATTGAAAGAACACACTTTCCACAACCTAAAAAACAGTTACGAGTTTGGACAGTGTTGTATTCCAACCAGAAAAATGAGAAAATGAGGACCGCAGTCGTTTGTTTTAACATTCCGTCAATTTCCATGCTATGACTACAAAACAGAACCAATATTCCGACCGTGAGCACTGAACCATAAAAAATTCAACCCAATAACTCCCGTTTTATCCAATAAATCCTCGAAACCACCAGTATTTCAGGTCCACTTCCATAATATACGAACATGAATTGTACTGACAGAACAATTCAACTTCGAATATCAGCAGAAAGGATAGAAAACTGTAAATACCTCAAGCTCTAGCCTGTCGCAAATGGCTGCTAGTTGATCGAACTGGTTATTGGCGATAGCGTGGTGAAGAGTCGCTGACGAAAGCGATTCCCCAGGCTCACCAGCAGCCATGGCTACGGTGACTAATTATTGAATTAATTATTTGACTAATTACGTGCAGCAGTATTGAACGAAAGTGCACCAAAATGAGGTCTGAAACGGGCAAGTTCGCTCGAAGCATTCTTCGACTACGGTCTTCGAGTTGTCCACCTGCGATACGGCACCGTATTTAAAATACAGTATCGTGCTAGAAGAAACGAGGGATCACTGATTCGTTCCATGCCATTCAAAACAATGAGAACAAGAGAGATTTTTACTGCGCAAGAGTCCATGTCAACTACACCGTGAATCGCTATTAGCGTAATAAAATAGAGCGTAATGAAACAATTAGCGTACTTTACGGTAAAATGGGTTTTTTAGGGTACACAATGATACTAATTTATCATTGACTCTAATTTATAAACTGCTTTGTAAAAATTTTCGGCAAATAATATGTCCACACTAACACATGTATATGTACGAAATTGTTCAAATCGTACGCCGTTGCGTTTTTTTTACATCCGCGTATGCCGGAAAATATTTACGCAATTACATATTATTATATTTTCTGTACTTCTGTACCTATATATTTAAAAAGGTACGAAATAGTACGAATATGACATTCCGTACACCACACTATTTAAAAGGGCACTAAATTACAGTTATGAACCGTATTGAGCGGGGTACCTCAAATAACGTTCAGAAACATTTAGCGTACTTTATTCTATTTGAGAATTTGCCGAAAAAAAAGAGGTACCCCAATTAGCGTCATGTACGCTAATAGCAATTCGCGGTGTACACCGCCAATCGCTATTAGCGTACAAGTTTCTTTAGCGTATATGAATAATTACAGTGATTTACGCTAATTAGGAATTTGAAAAATTTCAAAAAAAACATACATTCTAATTGTTTACTAATTCTAATTTGGGTCTTTGAAAAAAAAAATGCCGGTCGCAAACATGCTTACACTAATATAGGTACTTGTTCAAAATCTGACAAATCGTACACAAATCGTACGTTCACACAGTCGAAACGTGGTTGTTGGGACGAATATGTGCGAACGTGATATTTGACAACCCGATTTGATCCCCATTTCAGAGCGCATAATCTCATGCGTCCGCGGTTACTAAAACTCATTAATTATACTTTTTCACTTAAAAAAGCACAATTTTGTACGGTCTGACACTTACTGTACACCACACTATTTAAATGAAAACGTACTTTCGTTTTTACACTAATTGGACAAAAATCCCTAAATGCCGTAAAGGAAAAAACAGAATGATTTATGCTATTTAAGAATTTGGAAAAAAATAGCGGGACCGAATTAGGGTGAAGTTCCAATACGACATTTTGTAATCGTACGGCCAACATTACAGGATGCTGCCCTTTGAACGAAGTTCCATTGCGCAGAGTCTGTAGTCTACGTGTTAGCAAAATAGTGGCGCCACGTAACTATAGATTTGATATTGCGTACCATGTACATGCGTACCAGGTCATCGTGCAACACAACTTTTGTACTCTTTGCAGACGCATTGTCACATACCACCTCATTTTTTTAGGGTTCTTTTTTTTCGCGTGACGAATGTGAGTTGCCAGAAATACTGTGATGAATGGGCGCTAATAGAAATAGAGCGACGAAAGTGCGTTGCGACATTTCGTTTGTATTTTCTGTTGGATTTTTTAATGCATATATCGTGGGCGAATTTTTTTGATTTCCGTTGGTCGCCAGCTTGACACGTATGCTCATTATCCAGCGTGTCGCGGCTCAATTTTTCTGTAATTGGTGATGTACCTTGCGAGGTACATCACCAATTACAGAAACTTTCGAAGCGAATGCTTCACGAAAAAATATCCAACGGTCATTGTTAACTCCCAGACTTTTGGAGAATATTGGCAAGATTCTTTGTAATGTTGTTTTCCTAAAAAAACAAAATAAGAGGTACGGCGTAGTACGGAGAGGCCCGATTTCTGTAAACAACCTCACTTTTCGTCTAATGGAACTTCACCCTAAGCTTTCAATACGGCAATAGCGAGTGGCGGTGTAGTACACCGTCAATCGCTATTAGAGTAAAGGAATACATAGCGTAAACAAAAAATTAGAGTTATTAACACTAATCAGGAATGTTTTTTTTTTTTTTAAATATATATATACTAATTAATCCCTAACTGTAATTTGGGTTGTTCTGAATAATAAATACCCGCCCTTTCGATGTCTACAATAATATGTGTACCCGTACAAAATTTGACAATTCGTACGCCGTCGCACTGTTCATACGGTCGACGAACGAACATATGAGAACGTGATTTTTGTCGACGAGTTTGCGTCTCTTTCTTCCAGCGCGCATTCACATGTGTGCGCAATAATGTTAAGTGTCTTCTTATGCCTTTGTAATTCAACAAGTACCATTTTGTACGGATATTCTTTGTCCGTACGCCACACTATTTCCATCGCAGTGTACTTCCATTAATAACGCTAATTGAAAAAAACCCTAATTATAATAATGGAAAAAATATAATTATGGATTGTATTTCATGCTTTTTTTTTTAAAGGGCACCGAATTAGCGTTATTTACTCTAATAGCGATTGGCGGTGTAGTACAAAAATGTACAAAATTATTACAAACGTCGAACAGCTCGACGGCAAACAGTATTGTTTATCTTGACTTTTAACAATCAAACCCATTTCCGTCATGACCGACTAGTATTTGTCAGGTTTCTAGCCGGTTGTGAACCCAGTTGAAGTCCAACTGGAACATAGAAACCTCATAGTTAACTACAAGAGCGCCTTTCGCTAAAGATACTATAAAATATAACATAGAAATCACACTTTTCATAAAAGAGTGAGTTCAACGGCAACTTCAAAACAGAGTGTTAGGGTGTGTTCCCATGTAACAAAAAATTAGACTTGTTACTTTATTTTTTCATGAAGATTCTCCCTAGTACATTTTGGAGTGTTCCTATGTTCAAAAATGAAATCGTTACAAAAAACAGTGACGGTTGGAAAGATTGGTACAATTTGTGACAATTGTAGACGACTACAAAACTCGCGACAATTGGTGATGTTTACAACATAGCGACGGTTGAAGACGTCTATATTTTTGTGAAATTGCAAATGTCTAGGGTTGTGTGACATTTTTACGTCATGCTTACTTGTGACAACGTCGACGTCAATAATCCCACAACTCTCCGCCATAGTTTCCCGATCTTTTTTTTTTTTCCTTTTCTCGCTTGACATGCCATCAAACTCGCCCAAAGATGGTCAAAATGAATATATTTTAATGCTCTTCCATTTCATACCAATATCGACATTTTTCATTCCTTGGATTGTGAGATAGGAGTAGTAGTGCTAAAGGGAGAGGGAGAGGGAGAGAGGCGCCTACGAGGGTTTTTGCTTTTGCGAAATGACATTCGTTCCCAAAGAGCCCTGCATGGGGAAAATTATGTACAAGTTGGAAACGGACAATTGACAAGTTCGTACAGGTTGGAAACGGAAAATTCATTTTTCATACTCCGCGTTTTGTAAAAATGTTTACAAATTTGAAAAGACGTGCAAAAACATCATTGTTTTGGTTGTTCAACATTACTTAAATAAAATCAAATACCAAGTCGTTTTGAGGTAAAGTTTGAAAATGCTCTGGAATGACATCGGAGTGGGTCGAAAAGAGCACGACGACAAACGGTAGTACATTTTAAGTTTCAATATAACACAAAAGGTATTGTGGTTTTCACAAAAAAATTTGTACAACATAAGATTTTTAGTTGCATGCTCGGTCTTATACAATAAAAAAAAAAACCCCTTACTCCAACTCATGGGAACACATCTTTAGGCACAAAGACAACTTTGGCTCCAACTAAAGATTATAAATAAGAAAAATTAGTGCGATACTTGCTCTAAAATGGACAAATGATTTTAGTGTGTGCCATATAACATAATTTCGTTTGGTGAGTCTGTTTAAAAGGTGAGACATGGGCCCTTGCTAGTGGAAGATGTCGTAAAGATATTACACGACCAAAAAAATATGCGATTGGTGAATATTTATCGAAAAAAGGAGCTCAATGATTTAATTTGGCTCGTAAAATTCATATTTGTATAATTTGTTACAACGTTAAAGTGTGTTGTATGACCACCCAATCATATCACTCAATCTATCACCCTTTGTTTTGGTTTTCAAACACCTAATAAAATCGAATCCAACTGTGTGTTATAGTGCTCGCTTAGCTGGACTACTTTTCCTAACCAATTTTTTTTATTTCTTCTATTAAAAAACATAGGTTTATCCCACAAAGATAATCTCTTGGGACTTCGCAGCCTCAAGTGGCTTTTTCTTTTTTATCAAGGGGTTTCGCCCGCCTGATTTCCTATCTTACTTACACTTCTCTTTCTAACCCCACTTTTGTCACATCTCTTTCGTTTTTAGCGAGAGTGTCTTTAATAATCTGAACTAGATGTAAAATTAATACGTCTATTTGAGCGTAGCTACACCGCCCATCGTCGTTAGTGTTAAAAAAAATGTAAATGCGAAATTATAATTAATAATACTAATTTAGTGCGAGGTGACGTGGCAGATGTTGGTCCACTTCCTTAAATAATGTTGTTAACTCTATTGTGTGATTTTGGGCCAAAATAAGTCGCGACAAATTAGTTTTACTAACACTAACAACGATGGGCAATGTAGTTTATAAGAAGTTCGTGAACGGGTAATATCTCCCAAGTTAAACCAAATGTGCAACCTATAGTTGGTGTAGCCTCTCAAGCTAAAATATTTACTTGATTTTGCAAAAATGCATAAAGTGCAAAAGAGAAAAATAGGTGGTAATTAAAAAAAAAACTGTAGAAAAGATTAAATTGAAAGATGAAAAAAATCTCCGCTATAGGTGAAAGTGGTGGAAAGTGTGATAATCGCCTATTGTCAGGAGTTTTTAGGACTTTACAACAGTCGGTACAAGCCCCTTTGCCAAAAAAACAATTACTTTAAATTATTCACTTACGCTAAGTTGGGTACAATTTTCCCATATTGTAGCCGGTATAGCTTCCGTTTACATTGAACATGTGAGAACAAGTTCGCATGATTTTCCCCCGTCTTTATCGCTTGGAATAAAATTTGATTGCGCTTTTTCATTTCAACGTACTCACTTTCGCGTGTTTACGCCTTTATCTGCCACTCATTTTGTACGATTGTACCAGATAACGAGCATTATTAGTATAGATCTACATATTCCGTACACTACACTATTTCAAAACTGCATAATTTAGAGCTATTAACGCTAATTAGACAGCACCTATATTAAGGTGGAATAACAAATAAAGTCATTTATTATATTTTAGGTTTGAAGGTCAAAATTTGGGGGCGCAGAATTAGCGTTATCAACGCTAATAGCGATTCAAGGTGTACTGTACATTATTATAGCTGTTTATAAAGACCTCACCAATCGTCGCAAGATTTTTAGTTGTCAACAATCGTCACAAGTTTTATACACATTTGTAAATGTCACGGTTCAACACTTCATTCAACACAATTCGTTTCTCGCACACTTGAACACTTCGAAGGTACACCAGTTGCAAGGTTAAAGACAAAACTATGTAAAATCTTTCATAAAATGGAAAACACCTCAACACTTTGTTCAACACATTGGAAAAAAATAGGAAACCAAAGTTAACTAGGTTAACTTGAAAGACTAAACAAAGTACCAAAGATGAATAGAAAAAAAGGAAAAACCAACTCAATATGATCCACAACTTTTAAAAACTGAATTCCACACCTCTGACGACCGTGGATGTGGAGTGGATCTGGTGGTGGAAGGTTTGAGAGGCCGCGTCTATCATCCGCCACCGTGCTTCGACAGAGAAGGGCCGCGACTTGTGCTCGTTAAAGATAACTAATACTGTTGAAAACATGTATTTTATAATCTATCTTCTTAGTCAGTCTATGGTCATCTTGTAGATCTCATACTCGTCGTAGTCACTCAGAACATGCAGGCAACCATAGCTGCCTCACGCAGATGAGAAGAGAGGCAGAAGATAGAGCTCTTGCAAAATTAGGAATGCCAGGGTCAAAATTTGATCCGGTGACCTTCATGATGGCAACGCTGTGGAATAACTGTCGGCCTTATCCAATAGGTCTTCAACTTAGGTACTCGTATAATACTTGATAAATATTTAAATATTCATGCGATGACACAATTCATTTAACGGCTAACGAAACAAAATTGAACATGGAGAAATACTGTACCGCAAGAAATAAATGAAACGACATTTATTTTCAATGGACGAAATTAAATGTCATTCGCGATCGACATCTAGCAGAGGAGCCGGGATTTTCAACGGTCAACATGGGATGAAGACCGCTGAAATTAAACAATCAACATGAAAAGAATTTTAATAGTCGACAATATTCGGCGCGCCGTCTAGATTGAACGGCCGACATCAATCGTCGAATTACGAGCGGACGGCACGCGTGAGTGCTGGCATTCCGAGAAAACATTATGGTCGTTCTTCATCAAAGTGAAAGAAAATGACACGTGGCATTATCCTATAGAATACCGTAAAAAAAATAGACGGAACGACGATGATTTATTTGCCACGTGGCATACCGAGAGTGGTGCCGTATATTTTTGAACATAAAGTACGGCGACTATCGTACTTTCTATGTAAAATATGTAGTGTATTGCAATTTGATTGGTCCAGAAGATTTGTGAGTAGGTTCTTAGGACTTAGAGATTTTTTTTTAAAAGCTCTCTCTTCAAGGTAATCTGAATAAATTTGCTTTCTTTGAACAACCATAACTTAATGCTCAGGTGAGCAAATTCAGTGATTATTTTTGTTGCGGACTCAGAGGAGTCCAAGCCACACAAGGAAATAGTTAATGAGAGTTTTTTTGTGCCAATGTGGCAATTATTCATTGCCAAAGTCAAAAGTGCAAATATTATCCTATAGGTTTCATATAAGCTAGACATTTTGTGTACCAATGGAGGTCACAACATTACAGGTTGTGGGCCCACCCCTTCGCGTGCCCATTTTCAATGGAACAGGGTTCATTTATTATGGAAACCATGACGAGGGGTGCATTTTTTGAAAAACGACTATGGGGCATTGTGAGTGGTTCTGTGCATCAACCATCTGCAAAATTGAGAGTTCACCTAAGGTTTGGAGGATCTCGATTCACAAAAGAATCTGCGAGGGCAGAGGTGGTAGAGGATGTTAGAGGAAGCATCCTGTCACACATAGGGAAAACCAAGGGGAAAGAGAAACTTAAACCGATGGCTATTGGATCGGTTCCGGTAGCAGATGTTCTAAAAACCGAGCAAATGATAGTGAAATATGGGATTTGAATAATACCGTGGTGACTCATTTTATTCTCGAGCGTCTCACTCAAGCAGTGGCTACACCTCATCTTCATGTGGACAGGGTTGACGAGTTATAGCAGGCCCTTGTCAACATTTACAAGAGCGGTACGATTCAACAGCAAAAGTTAGCAAATTAAAAGGTACAGACATATGTGTACAAAGGGGGAAAGATGTTAGATTTTTGTAATGACTTGGCCGTGTTATTTATGGAGTTGGAGAGTGCATGAAAAAGGGAGACCGAGAAAGAGAAAGTGAATATTTTGTTGATGAAACACCCAGATGACTATGAAAACATTGTTAACAGGGTTCAAGATTTGCCAGATTATCGAAGGATCAAAAACTCCGTTGTGGGGATGATTTTGGTTCGGGAAAGCACAATTGAGGTTCGGAGAGGAGGAAAGAGTGACTGTTGGAACTAACTTGGGGAATAAGGATTCCAAGAAACCTTATTGAAACTTTGGTGGAGGAGGAAGTGGAAACCAATCGGACGGATCTGGATCGAGGCAACAGATCGGAAAGCCAGCTGCAAGGAAAAAAAATGCATTTGTCGCAACAGAAGTCACGCGAGAGGATTTTGATGAGGACCATGGAGAACTTCTATTGAACGAAGAGCTGGACGTAAAAGGTGAGCCCAGATTCCAAAGAGGCAAAAGTGTGCTTTCGGAGAGTTAGAGAAGCTCCTAAAGAAGGATGGATTACTAATTCCAAGCCTCTATGCATATGCGCAAACAAAAACCATTGTTTACCAAAATGAGAAAAATCTCTACTGTAGAGATAGAGTATGGGGATGGGAGAATTGTAACCTCTAACTCAGTGGGATTTGTGGATCTGAGAGTCTTAGTTGATGGAAAGACATCTATAGTCACTTTCTTTGATGTTGCTTTTACTCCAGAGTTGAACAAGAATCTTATCTCTACGTCGGTCTTAGATAATAAGGGTTTTGAGACTGGTACTAAAAAATGAGTCTTTATTGCTAGCTATGAGAATGAAATGTACTTCACACCTGAAAAAGGTATCCAAAGAATGTTTAGGCTTAATATGAGTAATGGAAAGATGGGAGTAAACTATGTTGGTGTAAGTGATTTGATGATGTGGCATAAAAGATTGGGACATGTGCATCAAGATAGATTGAAAGAAATGAAAAAAATGGGTGTAGTTAAGGGAAAACATTTTGGAGATAATGAGACCCTAGATGATTGTAGTGGATGTGCTCAAGGTAAAGCCCACATATTACCTTTTCGAAAAACCGCAACATATAAGGGTGAAAAGCTCTTAGATATAGTTCATATTGATATATGGGGACCGACCAAAGTGCCATCAATTGGAGGAAAAAGGTTTATGCTTATTGTCACTGATAATTGGTCTAGATACTCTAAAGTATATTTATTGAAAAATAAATCAGAGGCTTCGGCTTATTTTAAAGAGTATAAAGCATCGAGTGAAAAGCTTCACGACACTTGTAAAGAGAGTGAGGAGTGATAATGGGGGGGAATACACTTTTAATGAGTTTGAGGATTTTTTGAAAGATGAAGGGGTTCAACACCAAAATACAGTTCCAAAGAACCTAGAACAAAACGGTGTAGCCGAGAGACTAAATCGGACATTAAGTGATAGTGCACGTAGTATGTTGAATAATAAAAAGATAAGGAAATATTTTTGGGCAGAAGCTATGAATTGTGCTAACTATCTAAAAAATGAAGTCCTTACCTCGGCAGTAAAAGGAAAAACACCTTATGAAAGATGGACCGGGAGAAAATCTACTATTTAACACTTAAAGATGTTCGGAAGTCAAGTGTTTAGTCTAAACACATAAAAATCTGATTGGAAGTTAGATGCAAAGGGAAATCTGGGATACCTACTTGGGTATGATGAATTGGGTATGATGAAAATGTAAAGGAATATAAAGTTTCTGATCTCGGAAGAGAAGACATCATTCTAGTAAATCACTTGGTAGTCATGGATGAACGGAAGTCCATAGATCCCTTCAAATACACTAAACCGGTTAAAATTAGAATTGAATCCGAAAAATGAGTTAGATTCAGATTCTTCTAACCAAACTCCCATTCAACCTGACCCTGCAAAGGAAGAGAAAAAATCTGACGGAGAGTGACCCTCTCTAGGAGTCACAACTTCCACTTCAAAACTAGGAAAGAGCGGAAATAGACGACAAACACCCGGAGATGGACTACACAGATAGGGGAGAAGATGGAGTTGTTTGAAAAAATCTGAGATTACCCTCCATTCCAACATCAAAGTTTGAAGGAGGAAGGAGAGGCAACAAGTGACTTCAAGAGAGACAAGTGAACAAGAAGGTAACCAAGTTGTCACATTTGAGCGAACCCCAAACTTACTCGCAAGAAGTTAATAGTCCGGAACATAGTAGATGGATGACCGCTATTAATGATGAGATGGCTTCCATTATGGAAGCAAACACATAGGAGTTAGTGAATTGTCCTTCGAACAAAAAACTGATAGGATGTAAGTGGGTGTTTAAGTTGAAACTCATTTCGGATAACACTATCGAGCGATACAAGGCCAGATTAGTGGCAAAGGGGTTGACACAGAATGAGGAAATCGATTAGGAGGAGACCTTCGCTCCGGTTGTTAGATTTCCCTCCGTTCGAATTCTACTTAGTCTAGCGGCAACGGAAGACATGGAGGTGCACCAGATGGACATCAACACCGCTTTCTTACACGGAGAATTAGAATAAGAGATCTTCATGCGGTAGCCAAAAAGATTGCTGGAGAAAAGAGAAGAAAATAACGTGTGTAGGTTGATAAAATCTCTTTATGGACTAAAGCAAGCTCCACGCCAATAGAACAAGAAGTTGGATGAGTTTTTGACGAGTTTGGGATATATCCGAATCAGTTCGGATCATTTTATCTATCTATTTGAGGACGAGGAAGGTATAATTTTCATTGCCATCTATGTTGACAATTTGCTTGTGTTGAGCAAATCAATGGAGAAAATTAATAGATTGAAAAAAGATCTAAAGAGTATATTTGAAATAAAAGACTTGGGGGAGGCAAAGTATATTTTGGCGATTCAGATGGAGAGGGATAGAGAGAAGAAAACAATGAGACTAACTCTAAAGGAAGCGATAAGAAATATACTTGAAAAATTTCAAATGGATAAAGCAAATAGTTGTATGACTCCCATGGACTTAAAGAAGGGAAATAAGGGGAGCTCAGAAAAGGGAGTCTTGATCTTGGATAATGAGTTAGGACTTGAGAAAAGCAAGTTTATGCAAACAATTCCGTACAAACAGGTTGCTGGTAGTTTGATATATTTTATGAA
This sequence comes from Zygnema cylindricum, assembly GCA_037447655.1. Taxonomy (NCBI): domain Eukaryota; kingdom Viridiplantae; phylum Streptophyta; class Zygnematophyceae; order Zygnematales; family Zygnemataceae; genus Zygnema; species Zygnema cylindricum. The sequence continues at coordinate 234,245 of JBBHKE010002227.1, read as the reverse complement.
TTGTACTCGTCTTGATATAGCAGCAGCTGTAGGAATATTAAGTAGGAGCCTGAATGATCCTTGGAAGAAATATTGGGAAGTAGCCAAAAGGGTCATGTGATACTTGATAGGAACGAAAGATCCGTGGTTGCATTTGGGAGGGGATAATACTAACATCACCACTTGGAGTGATGCCAGTCTTGGGGATGCTCCGATGAGGAGGTGTACTTCTAGATATGTGTTGTATGTTGGGAATGAGACTTGCTCTTGGAGCAGTAAGCAACAAAAGGTGATTGCTCAGTCCACCATGGAGGCTAAAATATGGCCTCATGTTCAGCTGTGAAAGAATTATTGTGGGTGAAATATTTGCTTCAAGAACTTGGATATATGAAAAGTGGAATACAAAAAATATTTTGTGATAATCAAGTTGGGATTGCAATTGCAGCAAACCCTAAGCATCACTTTAAATAAAAGCATATGGATATTCATTTGAGCTTTGTTAGAGAGAAGGTTGAGAATAAATAATTAGTTTGGAATATAGACTGGATGGAGAGATGGTAGCAGATATGATGACTAAGTCGGTTCCCTCTCCCAAATTGATATTTTGCAGGGACAAGTGTGGACTGAAAGAAAAGATAAACTAAAAAATAAGGGGAGTGTTCAAAATTGGTATTTTATAATCTATCTTTTTAGTTAGTCTATGGTCATCTTAAAATCCTCCAACTTGTCGTAGTCACTAACAAGTGGCAGGAAGCCATGGCTGCCTCATGCAGATGAGAAGACAGGCAGAAGATAGAGCTCCTGAAAAAGATGGATTGCAGGGTCAAGATTTGATCCTGTGACTTCCCAAATGGCGGTGGTATGGAATAACCGTGTGCCTTATCCAGTAGGTCTTGAAAATTAGGTACTCGTACAGTACTTGATAAATATTTAAATAGTGACACAACGACAGAATTCATTTAAAGGCTAACGAAACGAAATTGAATATAGAAAGAACGGTACAAGACAAAATACTGTACCGCACGAAATAAATGAAACGACATTTATTTTCAACGGACGAAATTAAATGTCATTCGCGATTAACAGCTCCCAGAGGAGCCGGGATTTTCAACGGTCAACACGGGACGACGACCGCTGAAATTCAACGGTCAACACGGAAAAAATTTCAACTCTCGACAATATTCAGCGCGCCGTCTGGATCGAACGACCGACATCGATTGCTGAATTACGAGAGGACAGCAAGCGTGAGTGTCGGCATTTCGGGAAGACATTTTGGTCGTACTTCATCAAAATGAAAGAAAATGGCACGTGGTATTATTCTATTGGATACCGTAGAAAAAATAGACAAAACGGCGACGACTTACCTACCACGTGGTAGACCGAGAGTGGTGCCGTATATTTTCGTACATAAATTACGGCGGCTACCATACTATTTGTGTAAATAATATGTAGTGTATTGCAATTTGAGTGGTCTATAAGAGTTGTGAGTAGATTTTTAGGACTTAGACATTTTTTCTTTTGAATACTCTCTCTCCCAAAGGGAATCTCTATAAATTTGCTATCTTTGAACAACCATTACTTAATGCTCAGGTGAGCAAATTCAGTGATTCTTTTTGCTGCGGACTAAAGGGAGTCCAAGCTAAACAAAGGTGTAGACGATCACAATTTTTGCGTGCCAGGGTGGCAGTTATTCATTGCCAAAGTCAAAAGTGCAAATGTTATCATAGAGGCTTTATGTAAGATGGACATTATGTGTACCAATGAAGGTCACAAAATTACAGATACACCTTAACGCTATAAATAAACAAGAAGGCTTCGGGCAGGACTCCTTGGACCTCTAAATTCAATAGCTTTTTATAGCACAGTTGTTGTCCAAGAAACCAATTTTCTTTGTTACACATAGGACAAACTGGTCCGCCGGGTCTCGGTGAGCAGAATCCGTTTATTTAGAAGTTGTTGCGTCTTGAGCGGCCACGCCTGTATGCATTCTCGCGCTAGAAGAAACATGGTTCCGAGTCGAATTAACATCACCCAAAGTATGCTTTGTCTAAGTTGACCCGAGGACTTCAAATACCACTAATGTGGGAGTGAGGGGGTAAGATATGAGAAACTTCCCGCTTCATACTGTAGCCTACTCCGACGCTAATTGCAGTAATCACATCAAGAACCAAATCATGCGCAACTATTCATTCACCCCCTCCCCCGAGCAACGGTAACTCGATGTCGTCGTAGTGAATAGGGTGGTTGGAAACAAAGTTGAGCGCCCAAGAAGCGGAGGATGAGGCAAACCCAAACGAAGGTGGACATGAGAGGTGAATTGGACACACGTTAGAATAAGAGTGAAAAAAATGGGTGTGGCTTGTAACCACACACTAGTCCCCCGCCTAAAACATGAGCGTAAAAAAACACGGGATTCAGCCAAAAATAACGTGTTTAAAAGATCATGAAATTCAACGAATGCCAACCGCTCGGATTTGCGTTGTTGGCAATGTAAGTTATTGTTAATAATAAGAGACGGAAAAAGGTGACACTTGTTTCGAGCATCAGGTAGAAGGAGTGTACGAGAGGAGAGAAGAGCCTCATGAAAAGGAAAATGAGTGTCTTTTACTTTAGGGACGATTTGGGCCAGAATGGGGACATCATCTACAATGAAACGGGATGTGAAAACAGGTGCTACAAATGCCCAACTACCGAAATAAGCTAATGGAGCAAGTAAGGCCACTGGAATTAAGTTGGAAATTGGAAAGTTAGCTTGATGGCGTGCAAATGAACCCTCTGGCTGATCAAAAATCCCATGCCCGACAAGGAGAAGGAGCAATGTTGAAAAGAAGTAAATAATATTCACTTCTTAATTTAGACTCTAGAGTGAAGAGAGAGAGAGAGTCACCATGGCTGCCAGGATAGTCAGAAAAAACATTCAGTAATTAATATTCACTTCTTAATTTAGACTCTAGAGGGAAGAGAGAGAGAGAGTCACCATGGCTGCCGGGATAGTCACAAAAAAACAAGCAAACAGGCAAACACACTGATGATTACCAAAATGTTGCCCTAAACATGATTTGAACCTTGGTCTGCAAAGTACTAAGTAGACATACGCCTGAACCATTAACGCTTTAACAAAACGATACACGTATGTGGTTCGATAATTAATTATAGACTTACGCAAAATGTCACTCTCACTTAAACACACCTAAATTGACAAAACGTCATCTGTAGTCAAACGGCGCTCGCAGACGCGAATCTAACCGTGTAAAATACATTATCGGACAGACGTCGTCGCCCTCGCCAAACTCGAATGAATCTTTGGCGGCTTTCGTACATAGCGGCGCGCTGTGCCACGTTGAAATTCTATGGGCTCCATTGCCACACAAAATTCGCAGGTCCAAAGGAAGCTAATCAACATAGTGCCGACTCCAAGTTTATATAAACCCAAATGATTGACCCCTTGACAATCAAAACCCCATTACAGCTTCACCCCTGTGAAGTAAGACCTTCTGTGTGCTCAGTTCCACCACATAATGCAAAGTTAGAATATGAGATTTGGACACATTCACCCACTTTCACTTTACCTTAGAAATGCAGCCACCCAGGCAGGCAAAATCTCTGACAGACTAGACCCTTGTGTAGCTTGGACTCCCTTGAGTTCGCAGCAAAAATAATCACCGAAACTGATCAACTGAATTGATTGTTATGGCTGGCCAAAGTTTGCCATTTATACAACGTGCTCTCTGGGAGAGTCAACTACCTACCAAAAATATTCTAAGTCCTAGTCCCTCTCTAAACCCCTTCTACTGAAGTACGACGCCAATCACAGGACTGTACCGTAGATAAAAGTATAGGCGCCAGAGTACTTTCTGTACGGCAACTGTACGGCAAAACCATACAAGTGACAAATGTCACATCCAAACTTGTTATCTTGCGCTGCGGAGATTCTGCAATCCTCCAGCGCATTTCCACGTGTCATCCGGAGTGGCGGCGTCAAAAAACGCCAAGGCGGCCATTCCAGAATCTCGGCTACCACCACGGCCGTCGATTAAATCCGGTATTCATTCTTACCCGTCGAAAATGTGTGCGCGGTATTTGTGTGCTGTCGAAATAAATGCGCGGTATTAGTTTCGCGTAAACCGTACTACTCTAAACTGTTTCTATGTACTAAAGATCTATTCGCGCCGTTAACTGAATTCGTCTACACGTACATATTTATATAATTATCAAACCCTCTTTGTCCTAGCACTAGTCCTAGAATAAATGGACAAAGCTAACGGCTACATTGACGGACAGCAGGTTCCAGTATCAATTCGCGGGTCCGTCAATACTTTTGGTAAACCCATCTATTTTCTGCTACCTGTTTGCTATAAAGCTTTAGGTAGCCATGGCTCTATCACCCTACCCAGCCTTCAGTGACTACAACAAGTGTGGGGGCTTGGAGAAGGGAGTCAGAGGCAGACTGCCTCTACTCTTTTTCTATCTAGTAAAGACCTAGAAAATACCCAAATATCAACAGAGGCTGAGTACATGGCCTCTTGTTCTGCTGTGAAAGAGTTGATGTGTGTCAAATCCTTGATACAAGAAGTTGGGTATATGAAGAAGGGACTGCATAAAGTTTTCTGTGATAATCAGGCTGCCATTGCAATTGCATCCAATCCAAAGCATCATTTCAAAGTTAAGCAAATGGACATAAGATTGAGTTTTTTGAGGGAAAAGGTAGAAAATAAAATTTTGAATCTTGTGTATAGGTTTGATGAAGAAATGATGGCAAATATGATGACCAAACCATTGCCATCTCCGAATTTAAAGTATTGTAGGGAAAAGTGAGGACTAAAAAAGAAATTCAAACTAGATTAGAGAATAAGGGGAATGTTGAAATATCTAGATTTATAAAGTATTTTCTAGGACTAAATAGATTAGTGAAAAACAAAAAGAAAATCGCAGACAGTCTGCCTCCACCTTTTCTCTCTAGCCCCCATACATGTTGTAGTCACATAAGGAGAGAGAGAGTGGTGGAGCCATAGCTGCCTCAGCTCCATAGGAAGGACTTAAGAGTGATATAAGTCACTCTCAACAAAGGGTTGAGTCCGGCAGGACTCGAACCTCTTACCGGCAGAGCGAGGCGTAGCCGTCAGCTCTAACCAGTATGTGAAAGGAGTTCGTTAAATTACATAGGGTGTGATATTTATTTGAACAATGTTATGATCTCTAATCCGATTAGCGGAAATACAAATGAAAGGACATAGAACTAGTTAATATATAGTGCAAACATGATCCTGCACGAAACAAATGAATCGATCATTTATTTCAACGGCTAACATTGAAAGTCGTTTTTGATCCAACGCACATGTCGCCGCCGAGATCCCGAAATGGTCATTTTGGCAGTTTTCCGACACGGCATGACCTGGCGCCACGTGGAGAGATAACATTTGGAAGCAAAAATCTTGAGGACATAAAGACAAGTAAAAAGGAGACACGCGTCCACTCAATGGCCTTATCGTACACAAGCGGTACAGAAAAGACATCGGCCGAAATAACCTTTTTGTACTTTACAGTCATATGATTGGATCATACTGCAGTAGATAGGGGTTGTGAGAGGGGTGTGGGACTTAGCATTTTTTTTAATAGGCAGCAGCCTCTCTCTTTGAGAGTTTGTATAAACTGACATTTTTGCCGCTTCATAACTTATCGCCTGGTTAGGTGTTTTCAGTGATTCTTGCAATTCTGTGTCCTCTATTGGACTACAGAATACAGGAAGCCTCTAGATAGTATTTAACTAACCCACTTTAAGCCACGACCACTTCTGCCCAAGAAGGCAAACTGACAATTTGACTGCACCCCTGTGCAGCGTGGACTCCCCTGAGTCCGTAGCAAAAAGAATCACTGAAAATAGCCAACCAGCCGATAAGTTATAGGGTGGCAAAGATGCCAATTTATACAAACTCTCAGAGAGAGTTTAATATCTACCTAAATTTTCTTAAGTCCTAGTTTTTCCTAATTCCCTCTCACAACTCCTATCTACTGCCTGTACGAACCAATCACAAAAATGTATAGTACTAGAAAGTACTACTGCCGATGTACTTTCTGTACGGCCTCTGTACGACAAGGCCATTAAGTGGACGCGTGTCCACTTTTCACTCGTCCGTACGTTCCTCGGAATTCCCGCGACCGAATCGTGTGAGGAGGGCAACCAACGGAAATCAAAAAAATTCGCACATGATATATGCATTCAAAAATCTAACCGTAAACACAAAAAAAAATCTCGTAACGCACTTTGTCACGCTATTTTTGTTGGCGCCCATTCGTCACACTATTTCTAGAAACGCTCATTCGTCACGCGAAAACCAGGAACCCTAAAAAAATGAGCTGGTATCTGACAAGGCGTCTGCAAAGAGTACAAAAGTTGGGTTGTACGATGACCTGGTACGCACGTACATCGTACGCAAAAGAATATTTTTGGTCGGTGTAAAAATCATTGACATTTTTTAATATACGATATCAACTTTACGTGGTACCACCAAATTTTGAACACGTGGATATAGACTCTGCGCGATATAACATCGTTCAAAATGTAGCATTATGTAATGCTGGCCGTACAATTACAGAATGTCCTAGTGGAACTTCACCCCAAATCCGATAACGAAAAACAAAATTATACAATTTTCTGTCTGGAAGCAAAAGTGCTGAAGTCCGCTGTAACTTTTTGCGTAACGAAGGGGGCCTCTAACCTATAGTACTGTACTGTACTGTACAGTACAGTGCTGTCATGGTGACAAGACGTCGTCTCGCATCTAAAAACGAAGCGCATCTGATTTTCTCGACAAAACTTTGGCAAGAAGCTACAAAACCGTACATTTTCACTATATTTAATCTTGACGACAAGAGTTTCAGGTACCAGATTTCCGACGAGTACACAGTAGTAGTACGGACCACAGCAGTTCAGAACTGAAAGTGTTGGACAGGAATGTTAGTCGACGTCCCATCTGTACAAGTTCAATAATTGGGAAAATGTTGGCCGTCCGATGTTGAACTTCGCTTAATTACTGAAAACAGTCACGGAAAGTAAAAACCGTGTACTACTTTTGGAGTGTAATTCGCGCAAAATGTAGATTCGCTGGCACGTGTGCACGGTAGTTTAGTATTTACCGCAGTAAATGAGTAATTTAAAAGTGCAGCAAATGAGGCGTTACACTACGTTAATACTTCAAAAATTTAGATGAAAAAGTTGCAGATATTGAGCATGGTATTAAATCTGTACGGTTTGGCAGTACACCGCGAATCGTAATTAGAGTAAATTACTCTAATTCGGTCGCTCGAAATTTCGACTCTATCACATGAAATAGAGTAAATGATTCTAATTTTTTCATTATACTATTTAAGGTAAGGTTTAATTAGCATTTTTAATTCTAATATAGGTTCGGTTTAAATAGTGTGGAGTACGGACGACGTCCGACCGTGCAAAATTGTACTTCTATAAGTAAAAAAGTACAAATAATGATTTAAAACAGGCCATTATCATGTAAATGCGTTTTAACAAACCGCGTAGTGCAAACGTCATAGTGACGATAAACTGTACGTTTTTCAGATTCTGTACGAATACCCTATTTAAAGTAGAGGATATTAGCTTGCCAAATTAGAGTACACCGCATAAATTAGAGTAAATTCCTTTTTGAAACAGTTTTATCACATAAATTAAAGTAAATTACTCTAATTATTTTTTTCTCTTTTTTTACTCTAATTTTTTCATTACTCATTACTTTTTTAATCTCATTTTTTTCTCTTTTTTTATTAATC
>JBBHKE010002227.1:215748-226474 GCA_037447655.1 Zygnema cylindricum | reverse complement strand
GTACTTTTGCGTACGGAACTCAATTCTGATTGGTTCCGTACATCAGTAGATAGAGTCTGTGAGAGAGATAGGACTTAGAAAAATTAGGAGATAGGACCCTCTCTCCCAGAGAGCTTCTGTACAAAAGGTCAACTTTGACCCTCCATAACTTACTGCTCAGGGGAGCAAATTCAGAGATTCTTTTTGCTATCGACTCAAGGGAGTCTTGTCTTCACAGGGGTGAAGGTGGTCAGAGTTTTTGTCTGCCAGGGTGGCAGTTATTTTTGCTTAAACACAAAGGGGTCAGGATTATCCTAGAGGCTTTTTGGAAGCTGTCCACTCTGAGAGGTCTCAGAGTTTCACGTTATAGGTGTTAATGTTTTTTTCGCCACCTAACACATATTTTCTACGTACACACTTGGTGGATTTTCAGTTTGATGTTTTAAGTGGCGAAAAAAACATTGAAGTTAATAGCGATTCACAGTGCACACCGAGTATCCCTATTAGTGCTAAGTTTTTCTGTCCATTACTCCGTGCACCCATCTTCAATCTTCGATTGGTAACTGCTAATCAAAAGGTCAATGTTACACCTTTCAGTCGCAACCGTGAAAATATCATCTGAAAGGTTTGCACCAATATAAAATGTTTGAAGGTAGCGGGAAAAAAATTGAACACTAATAGCGATACTCAGAGTGTTGTAGTGTGAACATGTCCACACGTGAGAGCAATTTACGCGCTTTTTTGCGTGTACGGCTTGAGTTCCCTTTAAAGCGTGCGACACTGCGACCCGACCAAAAGTGTGAAAGTTAGGTGGAGAGGCAAATGTATTTCGCACGTGCGAATGAGTACAGTAGGGAATCTAAGAATGTTGCAATTTGATTGAACCCTATTTCGCCTCAAAAAAGTAAAATGTTTCCTCAATATTGCTCGAAAAGGAGGTTTTAATGAAAGTTACAGTACACCGCCAATCCTTATTAGTGTTTAGAAATTATTAGTGTTATAAATTAATTAGCATTATAAACGCTAATTTAAGTTTTTTAAGATTTAAAAAAAAAATAGAATACTCTAATTCATCTTGAACGTTGATTTGGGTACAGCGGATGTGCTATCAGGATCTTCACAGTAAAATAGGTAAAAGTACAATGTCCGACAAATCGTACAGCGTCGCGTCGTTTTACTCTAATTTAGGGTGAAGTTCCATCACGCGAAAAGTGGCGTTTCCAATAGAAATCCACGACTCTCCGTACCACATTGTACCGCCTATACTGTTTTTATATGAAAACCAACATTACAGAGAATCTTGCCGATACTCTCCGGAGGTCTTGGAGGTAATTATGGCCGTCGGATCTTCATCTGCGATGAGTTCGCTTCAATTTTCTCTGTTAGACTCAACCCACCTCGACGAGGTGGATTGACATACAAATAAAAAAAAATATTGTGACTCGGTGGACAATTAAGCTACGTGTCATAATGGAAAACCAACAAAAAATCTTAAGATTTCCACATGACACGCGGTTTCCAAAATATAAACGAAACTAAAAACGAAATTTCGCAACATTCCCTCGTCACGCTATTTTCGGTAACTTTTGTTTGTCACACTATTTCTGTCAAAAGACTTTCGTTATGTTCGAAAAGTGAAATCCTAAAAAATGAGCTGGCGTCGTCTGCAAAATGTATAAAAGTTTTGTCGTGTTGTCACACCGTACGCAGGTACATGGTACGCAAGTCAAGATTTGAAGTTAATTTTGTCGGTGTTAAAAATCTGAAAGATATTCAATATCGCATCGTAGCTTCCGTGGCGCCAGTCAATTTAGAACACGTGGCTTACAGACACTACGTGATGAAACTTCGACTCAATCGACCCGGTGTGTAGAGTTGGCCGTACAATTACAAAAACGTATGATGGAACTTCACCCTTATTCATAACTCTAGTTCAGGTTTTCTGCCGTATGATTAATACGCGATCAATATCTCCACACTAATAAAAGTACAGTAGCATTCCGCCTTTTATTATAAGCGCAGTACTTGCGATCAGGATTATTTAAATCCACGTTTCAAACTTTTTCACTTAACAAAGTACCATTTTATACAGACTGACTCGTCTATACACCACACTATTTAAAAAGATCATAAATTATAATTATTAAAGCAAATTTACTGGAACCTTTTAATTATCGCAAAAAAAACTATTGTTATGAATTCTATTTCAGGTTTTAGGGTCAAAATTTGGGGGTGCCGATGTAACGTCCATAACGCTAATAACGATTGGCGAAGTACGGTATAATACGTACTGTACTGTAAAGTACAGTACTGTACTTGAAATCCTGTGGTCTCCATTGACCCAGAGAATGAGCAGCCTATGTAAAGCCTCTAGGATAATATTTGCCCCTTCTACTTTCCCGCTGAATTAGCGCCGCCCAGACACACAAATATTCTGACCACTCTCACCCTTGTGAGAACAAGACTCCCCTGAGTCAAACGCAAAAAGAATCACTGAATTTGCTCACCCGAGCAGTAAGTTATGGCTGGTCAGAGATGACCTTTATAGTTACAAGCTCTCTTAGAGAGAGAGGTACCTAAATATTACTAAGTCTCGGTCTGCCTACTCACGACTACCTACTATTAAACCCTAGTCCAATAGGAACACTATAAAGTACAAGAAGGTACAATGGGCGATGTACTTATTGTACAACTATTGTACGACAAGGTCTACAAGGTGACACCTGTCATATCGGAAGCCATGGTTCCTCCTCCCATCTTCTCCGGTATCAAATAATGTGGCGCCACGTGGCACCGCGTGACGCTATATCCGTATGCCGCCGAAAAGCTCACTTCGCGTGGCGGCTATAATGCCGGTCGTCCGATCAAAACATATTTTACACGGTTCAGATTCGCGTACATGCAGAAATTGCTCATTTTGGTTAGTCTGCTGTTAATTAGCTATTTCGTTAATATTTATATATTTATGAAACCCGTCATGTGTATCGTTTTGTAACGCATTAATGGTTAAGGCGTTAGGCTATAAAGAAGATGAGTTCACAGGTTCAAATCTAGACCTAGGCATCATTTTAGCCAAAATACCCTTAACTGCAAAAACTGCCACTTTCTAAATATGGCGGCAGCCATGGCGCGCCTTTGATCCTTACTCTCTTTCTTTAAAAAAAAACTAAAATAGGGAAGTGAACTATTAATTACCTCTTTTCAACACTCCCCTTAATTCCTAGTCACTTTTCAATTTTAATCCACAGTTTTCTCTGCAATAAATCAACTTAGGGGAAGGCACTGCTTTTGTCATCATGTCTGCAATCATTTCTCTATCAGTTTTATGAACCAGTTTAATAATTTTATTTTCTACCTTCTCTCTGACAAAGCTTAGTCTAATATCCATATTCTTAGCTTTGAAGTGATGTTTCGGATTAGCTGCAATCGAGATAGCAGCTTGATTATCACAAAAAACATTTTGAGTTCCAGACTTCGTGAACCCAAGTTCTTCAAGAAGAGATTTAACCCACATTAATTCTTTGGTGGCAGCACAAGAAGCCATGTATTCAGCCTCCATAGTGGACTGAGCAACTACTTTTTGTTGCTTGCTACTCCAACAACATGCACCGGATCCAATTTGTAACACATATCCAGTCGTACACCTCCTTAAAGGCACATCTCCATAAGTGGCATCACTCCAAGTGGTGATGTCAGTGTGCTCCCCTCCCAAATGCAACCATAATTCCCTTGTCCCCACCAGATACCTCATCACCCTTTTGGCAGCCTCCCAATCTCTCTTTCTTGGTTCATTTAGATTTCTACTAAGGACACCTACAGCTGCAGCTATATCGGGACGGGTACAGTTCATAAAATAAATTAAACTGCCTACAATCTGCCGATAAGGGATATTTTCCATAAATTTTCTTTCTATCTCATCCATCTCATCATTAATGATGAATATTCCTCCCTCTTCACTCCCCTCACTCACTTTCTTCAAATCCATGGGAGTAGTACATCCGTTTGCTTTCTCCATTTAAAATTTTTCTACCATATTACCGATTGCTTCTTTTTGAGTGAGTCTTATAATTCTATTCCCTCTATCTCTCTCCATCTAAATTCCAAAAATATACTTTGCTTCGCCAAGATCTTTCATATCAAAACTGCTTCTAAGATCCCGTTTTAGTTTGTTAATTTTATCTAAGGACTTGCTTAAGACCAACAAATCATCCACATAAATAGCAATAAATATCACTCCATTCTCATCCTCAAATAAATATATAGAGTGATCTGAACTAATTCTGATATACCCCAAACCGGTCAGAAATTCGTCGAGCTTTATATTCCACTGTCGCGGGGCTTGCTTAAGCCCATAGAGTGATTTTATCAGTTTGCAAACTTTGTTTTCTTCCCCACTTTCCACGAATCCTTCCGGTTGCCTCATGTAAATTTCTTCTTCCAACTCTCCGTATAAAAAGGCAGTTTTAATATCCATCTGGTGGATTTCCATATCCTCCGCTGCGGCTATTCTTAAAAGGATTCTAACAGAAGGAAATCTGACTACAGGTGCAAAGGTTTCTTCGTAGTCTATCCCCTCTTTCTGTGTATAACCTTTTGCAACTAACCTAGCTTTGTACCTCTCAATGGTATTATCCGGGTTTAATTTAAGTTTAAACACCCACTTACATCCGATCGGTTTTCGGTCTGGTGGACAATCTACCAACTCCCATGTATTGGCTTCCATGATAGAGGCCATTTCTTCATTTATAGCTGTGATCCACCGGCTACTTTCTGGAGTGTTTATGGCCTCTAAGTATGTTTGAAGTTCATCTGGGTGAGACATCTTTGTGAGTTGGTTATTTACTTGTCTTTCTTGAAGTCGTTTACTACTTCTTCTTCCCCCTTCAAAATCGAACGCCGGTATGGAAGGCATCCTTGGGTTTCGTTTTGGGAAATTTTCAGCTTCCCTATCTTCCAATTCCGGTGTCTCATCAAGTTCCTCATCGGTTTCCACTTCGTATTGTGGCGTTGCCTCGGATGTTGTCCTTTCCTCCTTCTCCTTTGGTAGATCTGCAGATTTTTCTTTTTCTCCCTCTTCCTTCTCTTCATTTTCAAAGTCAAAGTAAGAAAACTGATCCGTTTCAAATCTGATTTTGACTTTCTTATTATATTTGAATGGATCAATGGACTTCTCTTCATTCATCACCACTATGTGTTTTACCAAAATTATATCTCTCTTTTTCAAGTCATACACTCGGTATCCTTTTGTGCTCTCATCATATCCTACAAGATATCTTGGTTTCCCTCTTCCCTCTAACTTCCATTTAGTTTTATCGGAATCCAAACTGTAGACTTGACTTCCGAACACTCTCAAACTAGACAAATCGGGCTTTCTTTCTGTCCACCTCTCATACGGAGTTTCCTCCTTATTTGATGAAGTTAGGACTCTATTTTTGATGAAATTAACATAGTTCATAGACTCAGCCCAAAACTGCAGCCCTATCCTCTTATCACTTAACATACTTCTGGACATATCTCCTAAAGTTCTATTCACTCTTTCTGCTACTCCATTTTGTTCCGGATTATAGGGAACAATTTTCTCATGATGAATTCCTTCTTCTTTAAGATATTCTTCAAAATCCCTTGAGGTGTATTCTTTCCCATTATCACTTCTTATCTCTTTTATTGAGGTTTCATGTAGCTTTTCACTCCATACTTTATACTCTTTGAAACATCTTAATACCTCTGACTTATGTATGAGAAAATATAACTTCGTGTATCTAGACCAATCATCTGTGATAGTTAACATCCATCTTTTCCCCCCATGTGAGGCATACCTAGCAGGTCCCCAAACATCAGTGTGAACTAGATCTAATACTTTCTCTCTCCTAAATGTGGTTGCCTTTGGAAATGGAAGTCTATGAATCTTCCCTTGGGCACATCCACTACAATCATCAAAGGTCTCATCATCTTCAAAAGTAATACCCTCCACTATTCCAATTTTCCTCATTTTCTTTAATCTATCTAGATGCACATGCCCCAACCTTTTATGCCAAAGCATCATCTCACTTGCACACGAGTAGAGAACACTCTTTTCTTTGCAAAGTACAATTCTGAACATTCCTTGACTGCCCTTCTCAGCTATGAAATAAACCTCATTATCAAAGCTTGTTGTGAAGATTCCTTTCCTAGTTCCTGTTTCAAACTCCTTTTCATCTAGGACAGCTGTTGAGACTAGGTTCTTGCTAAGTTGTGGAATGTAAAGAACGTCTGAGAGTGTTACAATTGAGGCCTTTCCATCAACTAGAACCTTCAAGTCAACAGTTCCAACAAGACTTGTGGTTTCTACTCTACCATCTCCGTACTCTATCTCAACTGTTGGGATCTTTCTCAGTTTAGTGAACCACCGCTTATCTTTGCACATATGCATTGAAGCCCCTGAGTCTATGATCCACCCATCCTCGGGTGGATCCCTCTTACCTCCGAAAGCACACTTTTGTCTCCGTGGAATGTCGACATGCTTTTCAGTGTTTTTCGGATTAAGGAGAAGCTCCTCAAGCTCCTCTTCAGGTTCAGTTTTTTCTTCCACTTCCTCATCAAGAACTTGAGTCAGGAAAGCCTTTTTCTTTCCTCCGTCCTTTGAGGTTCCTTGACCATCTTTCAGTCGAAGATCTGCAAGTCTGACACAATCTGCCATATAGTGTCCCGGTTTCTTGCAGAAGTGACATAATCCTCCTCGAGAAGTTCCTCTCCCCTGTCTATCAAATCTGCCACCTCCTTGTCCTCTTCCACCAAAGTTTCGATAAGGATCTTTCCCTCTCTCCTCATCACCCTTCCGCCAATCAGCTCCTGCAGACAATGCTTGAACACTTGGACTCTCTCTCCTAAGCTCTATGGTGCTTTCTTTCACTAAAATCATTCCCACAGTGTCATCCCAATTCCAATTGCTATCTCCTATGTCCTGCAATCGGTTAATGATATTCTCATACTCTTCAGGTAGTTTCATCATTAATGTGTTCACTCTTTGTCTCTCAGACCATGAGTTACCTGCACTCTCTAACTCTCCAAACAATGCTCCTAAATCATTGCAATAATTTTCCATATCTCCTCCCTTATAAGTATAAGCTGCAATCTTATTTTGTGCCAACTGTTGCTGCTACAATGATCCACTCTTATATTTGTTAACTAGTGATATCCAAATCTGAGATGAAGATTTGACATGCATAAGAGGAATGGCAATGCCCTTTGGTACATTTTTAAGAATTAAGAGCTTAGCAACCTTGTCTTTGTAGTTCCACTTTTCATACTCTGATCTTTCGGTCTGAACCCTTGTCGTTGTTGCTGGTGGTGCTGCTGCCGGTATCGCCTTCGGCAATGGTGTTACTTGAGTTGCAACTCCTTCCTTTTCTCCTTCCATGACAATCTCTTCTCCTTCCTCATCTTCATCCTCGGTGATGGTGGCAGCTGTTCTACCAACTGTAGAGGCGGAGGTGCCAGAAAAACGTGTCCCTCCAAACCCAGGTGGAGGTGGGCATCGAATTTGTCCAGACACTATGCCCCATAAATGCTTCTCAAATAGTTCTCCCTCCATCATCATTTCCCAATAAAGAAAGTCTGATCCATCAAATATGGGCACCCTAGAGGGTGGGCCCATAACCTGAAATCCTGTGGTCTCCATTGACCCAGAGAATGAGCAGCCTATGTAAAGCCTCTAGGATAATATTTGCCCCTTCTACTTTCCCGCTGAATAAGCGCCGCCCAGGCACACAAATATTCTGACCACTCTCACCCTTGGAGGAAAAGACTCCCCTGAGTCAAACGCAAAAAGAATCACTGAATTTGCTCACCCGAGCAGTAAGTTATGGCTGGTCAAAGATGACCTTTATAGTTACAAGCTCTCTTAGAGAGAGAGGTACCTAAATATTACTAAGTCTCGGTCTGCCTACTCACGACTACCTACTATTAAACCCTAGTCAAATAGGAACACTATAAAGTACAAGAAGGTACAATGGGCGATGTACTTATTGTACAACTGTTGTACGACAAGGTCTACAAGGTGACACCTGTCATATCGGAAGCCATGGTTCCTCCTCCCATCTTCTCCGGTATCAAATAATGTGGCGCCACGTGGCACCGCGTGACGCTATATCCGTATGCCGCCGAAAAGCTCACTTCGCGTGGCGGCTATAATGCCGGCCGTCCGATCAAAACATATTTTACACGGTTCAGATTCGCGTAAATGCAGAAATTGCTCATTTTGGTTAGTCTGCTGTTAATTAGCTGTTTCGTTAATGTTTATATATTTATGAAACCCGTCACGTGTATCGTTCCGTAACGCCTTTTTTAAGGCGTTAGGCTATGAAGAATCTAGAGGTCACAAGTTCAAATCTAGACCTAGGCATCATTTTAGCCAAAATACCCTTAACTGCAAAAACTGCCACTTTCTAAATATGGCGGCAGCCATGGCGCGCCTTTGATCCTTACTCTCTTTCTTTAAAACAAAACTAAAATAGGGAAGTGAACTATTAATTACCTCTTTTCAACAGTATTGTAATGGTTTCGATAAAAAAAAAATCGGCCTACAGTCGCTGTACCAACATAGTTTTCTCCGCGTATGCAAGGCACTCGCACGCGTGAAAATTACATTTTTGATACATGGGCGACCGTGCTTACTACAGCGCAGCGCTGGGTTAAACCGGGAGTTTGAAATTTTTTTTTCCCAAGGGTGAAGTTCCATCATACGTTTTTGTAATTGTACGGCAAACTCTACAGACCGGGTCGATTGAGGGTGAACTTCCATTAGAGGAAAAGTGGGGTTGTTTACTGGACGCCGTACTATTTCGTACAAATTCGTACATTTTTTTTTTGTCAGACGAAACATGACGAAACATGCCTACTGGATGCCTCCAATATTATAGACTTAAATGTCGACCGTTGGATTTTTCACTTTTTTAGATTCGCGAAGCAATCACGCACATCGTCCTGTGTGAAGAGACTCTCCTCGTGAGGAGAGTTTATTCACACTGGTCGCGTACCATTGGTACACGTGAAAATTAGAAAAAAAATCCACCACGAACAGGCAATGTGAATTGAACACGTCGTACACGCCATGTGCCTTCCGCCATGGTCTATGCAGGTTAACCAAAATATATTGCATGCTCCTTCTGACATCCGCTGACCTTGAAAGTTTGCGGCGCCTTTTTGACATTCCGTTCCAAAATTTTGATTTTCAATTTCAAAATTAAAATCTGGTCGCAAAATTTTCGTACGAATCATTTACTACCTCCACCCGTACAAATATTACGTACAGATTTTCAACTTGATTAATATTTATAGATTTTAAGAATATGAAAACTAACATACGTGGCGCCAATCATAATTGAGAAACGATGTCTACTGGCACGACATAATGGAAGGCCGTGCCAGTAAACACTAGAAATAGACGTATACGCATGTTTACTGGGACCGCCTAATGGAGAACATACCTGAGTCGAAGTTCCATCACGTAGAGTTTGTAAGCTACATGTTTTAAATTGACTGGCGCCACGCAAGCTACGATCCGATATTGAATATGTTTCAGATTTTTAGCACCGACAAACTTAACTTCAAATCTTGACTTGCGTACGAAGTAATCATACGACAAAACTTTTATACTTTTTGCAGATGCCAGTCTGTACGCCAGCTCATTTTTTAGGGTTTCAGTTTTCGAACTTAATGAAAGTCCTTTGAGAGAAATAGTGTGATGAACAAAAGTTACCGAAAATAGCGTGATGAGGGGAATGTTACGAAATTTCGTTTTTATTTTCGGATATATTTTGGAAACCGCGTGTCATGTGCAAATCATAAGATTTTTCGCTGGTTTTCAATCATGACACGTAGTTTAATTGTCCACCGTGTCACAATTTTTTTTTTCTGTATATGCCAACCATCATGACACGTAGCTCAATTGTCCATCGTGTCACAATTTTTTTTTTATGTATATGCCAACCCACCTTTTCGAGTTGGGTTGAATGTAACACACAAAATAGAAGTGAACTCCTCGAAGATGAACATCCGACGGCCAGTATTACCTCCAAGGCCTTCAGAACATAGATGTCTCATTCGTACGGATTTTGACATTTTTACAAAATTTCGTTTTTTTTTTTTGATTTTGAATCTTTCGTTAAATGCGTATACTTTTCGTACGGTTTAAACGTACGGATGAACCGTACATTTATAATGTACGGAAATTTATAAAAAAGGTATTATTCATTTGCGCGCGCGAAGTTTGAAAGAAATTTGTACGTTACGATTAAAATGTACAGAAATTTCGCGCGCAGTTTGAAAGAAATTTGTACATTACAGTTATAATGTACGGAATTTTCACAGTGTTTTAAAAGAAATTTGTCCAGTTCATCCAAGCCGACATTGAATCCGCCATTGAAAGCTTGATTGAAGTCGTACTTCAAGCAAGCTTCCACGAACCTCTTCAGAAGCAGCAATGCCTAGGCCTCGAGGATCAGAGTGGGACCATGTTAAGGCTCCGAAGGGTGGGCAGCTTGGGGACAACAAATTGTGCATTTGCATTTACTGTAACTTCGAGTATAATGGACAAGCCACTCGGATTAGAAACACTTCTCCAAGCACCTTCGAACGAACTTCATGCTGAAGTTAGTTCGAAAGTTACCGCCTAAGTTACAGCCGAACCTACTTGACCTGTTTAAAGAAAATTTTGTGACACTTTTAAGGCATGTAATATTGACATTACATGTTTAAAGAAAGTTTGACG